>CATIWM010063829.1:0-35762 GCA_949671775.1 Mallotus repandus
ACGTTGTCAAAAGACAACCAAGAGAAAAATATTTACTATGTGGAAAATTATTACAACCACACTACAAAATATTTAACTCTCACTCACACCCAAAAGCTCAAGTATACACCCAAGAGAATTTCCCTTTAAATTCTCTAGTAGTATAGCTAATAACTTTCAATGGTACACCAAATACAAGTGGTGATTGATATACTAAACAAAGGAAACAAAGAGTTTAATTTATAACCAACTCCCTCCCTCCTTCCTTCTTTTCTTTCCAATGTGGGATAACTATCTTTTATTTTTTTTATCATATTTCATCAATCTCCACCATGAAAAAAAATTAAAAGAACAATAGCTACCTCAATAACAACATCAACTATGACAGTCACAATTCTAAAAACAAGAATTGTTACACTCCACCATAAAAGTATACACACTTAGAATTCTCCAACTCCAAAAATTTTCACCTTGGCCAGTTCATATCAAAAAACTACTAATAAGTTATGGTGCAACTTCCAATGTTGACTCTCTTGGAAGTTCATTAGCCATTAACATTAATTCCACCACACACCTTGCATCAACCGTCAACCAATGCTCATGTGCAAACTGTGGACACGCTACCTATCATACATCCTTTTCCATGGCAACTCAGTTGGTAGCTATCATGCCATGAGGATATATAACTTTCCTTATAGAGAAAGTTCATCGTCTTCTTTTTCAAAGACAACCATAGAAGTAGCATTACTTTTGGAGCCATTAGCCGATTTAGCTCCATCAGTTTAGCAATCCTTCTTTACATGTCCATGTTGCCCACATCCCCAACAGATAATTTTCTTTTCGGAGCCTTTATACTTCTTCCCATTTCCACAAACCGACAATGCTTCACTTTCAGAAGACTTGTTCTCTCCATTTTTTAACCTTCTTTCTTTAGAAATAAGCTTAATTGTCATTTCTGAAAAATTCACATTCTCTTTTCCATACATTAAAACAGTTTGCGTGTGTTCATAGGAAGGTGGAAGAGACCAGATAAGCCTCAACGCTTTTTCTTCATCATCAATTTTAACTCCAACAGATTCCAGTTCAGAAACAATCCCATTGAGTGCACTAAGATGGTCAGAAATTTGTGTACCTTCTTCCATTTGAAAGTTGTGAAATAGCTCCTTCAAATATAACCTATTTGAAAGATTTTAGCCTGGTACATTTCCTCAAGCTTTTTCCAAAACTCCTTTGTTGATGACCATCTGGCAACATTAGCAAGAACATTTTTGGCTAAATAGAGACAAATCTGACTTACTGCTTTCATGTCTAGCTCCTTCCATTCTTCTTCACTCATCTTGGATTTTCCTTTCTCTCTACTACTGTCACCGAATTTAAAGAAATTGGCTTTCCCCTCAAGGCCTTATACAATCCAGACTGGATTAGTATATCCTTGAATTGTATTTGCCACAACCCAAAATTATTTCTCCCATTAAATTTTTCAATATCAAATCTAAAGCTCATTTTTGCTCAAGAATGCATAGTACCTCCATATACTTGAACAGTACTTCCTGCTACAGTGACTTCTCACGTGAATAATGAGTGAATAATCGTATCAACAAAATGCACTAAAAAAGTTTTCAAGAAAGATTGGGGGGGCACAAACGGTACCACTTAAGTCCCAACCTCCTTAAGCGATTATAGCCTTTGTGGTAAAACTTTCTTGGCTGCACTTACTTACACAATACCACACTCAATAAATATAATACAATATTTAAAGGATCTCTAGTTGGATCACAACAATTTCTAAAAAATCTTTTCTGATGTGGAAGATCGGACAAAGCGCCAACCATAGAGCATACTAAGAATTTAAAGAAATTCCTACACTGCCTTTAAGCTCTTACCGAACCATCGGCTCTGATACCAATTGTTGGGGAAAATATGCCCCTTAACAATCCAACAAATACCTTTACTCTTTTAGATCACAACTTGAAAAAAATTACTTAAAAAATAAAAGAGAGAAAAACACAATATTTTAACGTGGAAAACTGCAAGATGGAGAAAAACCACGGACGTTGTCAAAAGAAAACCAAGAGAAAAATATTTACTATATCGAAAATTATTACAACCACACTACAAAATACTTAACTCTCACTCACACCCAAAATCTCAAGCATACACCCAAGAGAATTTCCCTTTAAATTCTCTACTAGTATAGCTAATAGCTTTCAATGGTACACCAAATATAAGTGGTGATTGACATACTAAAAAAAGGAAACAAAGAGTTTAATTTATAACCAACTCCCTCCCTCCTTCCTTTCTTTCCAATGTGGGATAGCCATCTTTTTTTTTATCATATTTCATCAGCTCTAACCTATGCCTCCGGATCACGTGCTCAGATTAGGACTATCAAGTCTGCTTTCTTCAAGTTACAATGTCAACCAACAGAAACCATGGCCATCTACACCCAAAGAGCCAAAGGTATGGCTAATCAACTTACAGCTCTTCACAGTCCAGTGAACGAAGATGATCTTACCTATGTGATCACTAATGGCCTTGGTTCTGAGTATCGTCCTTTTATCCATTTGTTGGAGAATCGATATGATCCGGTTACCTTTGATGATCTCTATGGCCTTCTTCTCAGTGAAGAGGCAAACCTGGCAGTAGACTCAAAAAGGCATGAACCCATTCTTCCTACACCACCAACTGCCCTCTTCAATCCTCGAACTCCATCTTATCGAGGATGAGGTGGTTCTACACATCGGGGTTGTGGTCAATTCAACTCATACTCTCAGCCACAATCCAAAAATTCATTGCCTTCTACTGATTCATCGATCTCCCAAGTTGATCATTTAACTTGTCATAATTGTAACGGCATTGGGCATATGGCCCAAAATTGCTTCTCTCCTAAACTGCTTCACAATACTCAACCTTTCTCTCCAAAACCGACATCCCATATGGCCATCACCTCTTCTCCTACTGAGCAATGGATACTAGACTCTGGTGTAATAAATCATCTTACCCCTGATATTGACAACCTTTCTCATCGGAAAGACTAGAATGGTCCTGATGACATAACCATAGGCAATGGTAAAACTATTCCTATTTCTCATGTTGGTGATTCTTGTTATTCTGAAAATCGTTCAATTTTTCATTTGCAAGATATTTATCATGTTCCTGATGTTTGTAGTAATTTGTTATCAATTTCTTCCTTTACTAATGCTAATCAAGTTTATATTGAATTCTTTCCCTCTTATTTTGAAATCAAGGATATCCCTATGAGGAAATTGCTGCATACAGGCCTGAATAAAGGTGGTATTTATTCTCTGGATCTTCATCCAAGTTCATCCACTCCTAGTGCATGTCCCTGCTCTTTGTCTACTTGGCATGCCCATCTCGCTCATGCGTCTATTCCTACAGTTCGTCAAATTTTGTCACAGTCCAAAATAAAGTCCTGTAATAAGTCCTTTTCTTTATTTCATACTTGTTCCATTAGAAAGAGTCACAAACTTCCTTTCAATAGATCATTTTTTTAGGATTCGCAACCATTAGAATTAATATGTTCTTATTTATGGAGACCCTCTCCCACTCCTTCTTTTGATGGTAAGAATATTAAATTTTAACAAGCAATGATGAGAATGATGTTAACAAGCAATGATGAGAATGATATTAGGGATTGTATCACTATATTTTAAGTAAGCCAATCATAAGAAATTAGTCTTTCTTTCTATTGCAATTCTTAGAGTTTCAATAATAGCAATTAATCTTTCTCAAGTAAAACATTACTTAATTTATTTCTATCAATTGAAAAGGCTTTAACTAATTCTCATTAAATTAAAATCTAATTAAATTTAGTAAATAAATCATGAAGCACATCCAATTGAAATTGAAATAATTTAAGCTATCTTTAGACTCAAATCAATTAATCAAGCGTTCATATTCCTTTTAAAATTAATATTTCTCAATAATTAACCTTAATTAAAAATCAATTATGAATTACCATATCCATATCATAAACAAATAAGCTTAATGAATGCTTAATGCAATTAAAAAATAATAAAAACTAAATCAACTTAATTAAAATAATTTCAACAATCCCTAACATAAATAAAATTAGCTAACATAATATTCATCATGCCCTTAAATGCAAAAGAGAAATACATTTAAAAACTAAGAAGAATTAAGAAAAAGAAACTTCCCTTCCCATGTTTTTTTATCTATTCTATTTCTTCTCAATCTTCTTTAGTTCACATATATGAACCATGCACAGACACATAGCACTCCTTTTTATTTCTTACACATGATTATATGTTAGGTGTAGTAGTTTTTTTAGGTTGGTTTAATGCATGTTCTTTATGTTTATGGTGTTTATTTTTATTAGAATTAATTATTTTTATGTTTAAATTTGTTTTTAGTAATGTGCTTGGCTTTCCTTTTAAAATAATGAATTTTATGTGTAATATTGAATTAAATAGATGGTGGTGGAGCAACCTACGAGTGGATGGTGCATTAAAGAGAATGGTGGTGGAACATACATAAGCACTTGTGATAATGATGGTGGATGGTGCAATAAAATTTAATTTGATTAGGTGCTTTTGGCTTGTGCTCTTGATATAGTGGGAGCTTTTGGTGCAAGTGCTCTTGGTAGAGAAAGAATTAATTTTTTTTAATTCTTGCAAAATGACTATAAAAAGCCATTGGCATAGACGTTGAAGACAACAAGCAAAGAAGACAAAACATCAAAGAGTTGTGTGTGTAAGAAATAAAAAGGAGTGTTTTGTGTGTGCATTGTTCATGCACGTGAACTAAAGAAAAGGGAAGTTTATTCTTCTTAATTTTTTTTGGTTTTTTTAATGCATTTCTCTTTCGCATTTGAGAGCATGATGAATGTTATGTTTAATTAATTTTATTTATGTTGGGGATTGTTGAACTTATTTTAATTTAAGTTGATTTATATATTGGTTTTTCTTTAAATTCGCATTAAGCATTCATTAAGCTTAATTATTTATGATTTGGCCATTCATAATTGATTTTTAATTAAGGTTAATTATTGAGAAATATTAATCTTACTAGAAATATGAATGCTTGATTAATTGATTTAAGTCTAGAGATAGCTTAAATTATTTTAATTTCAATTGGTTGTGCCTCATGATTTATTTACTAAATTTTATTGGGTTTTAATTTAATGAGAATTAGTTAAAGCCTTTTCTATAAGTGATTTTTACTTGAGAAAGATTAATTACTACCTTTGAAATCCCAAGAGTTGCAATAGAAAGAAGATTAATTTCTTGTAATCGGATTAATTAAAATATAGTGATACAATCATTAATATCATTCTATCATTTGCTTGTTAAAATTTAAATTAATTGATTTTATTATTTAGTTGCATTTTGGCTATTAAAATTTAGCAATTATAATTCATTTAATATTTGATTCTTAAACAATTTAAAAACATAATTATTAATTAGATAAACATTTAATCCTCATAGGATCGACTTGTACTTATTCTATATTACTTGATGAGCTCGTATGCTTGCGAGAATCAATCAACTATATATGATGTTATTACTACATGTGTATAGTTTATTTTGATAATGCTTTATGATGAATTATTGCGTGAAGCTGTAACATTATATTGCAGTAATTTATTTTAGGAGAAAGTACAATTTTATACCCTGTGGTTTAAGTGTTTTGCTAATTTGGTTCCATGAATTAGTCTGTTAGCAATAGTATGCCAAAGCCAATAACGTCGTTAGATGGGTTGATGTGTCTGCACATGTGGTAAGTGACGTGGATCCCATTTCCACCTTTTTACAATTGTAAAAAAAAACATCATCAAAGCTTTCCCGTCTCCATTAAAGCACCATCACCTCATTCCAACCTGCACTTCCGTTAGCAACACCGTTGATGATGAGGACATCGCTGGTGGGCAAAACTAATATATCATTCATGATTTGGGCCGTGGGAATGAATTCCGCTATAGGTGAGGCCTCGCCATGGTCTAACTCTAGAGGAAGCAAAACAGAGGAGCCAGTATAGGAGAAGTTAAGGATTGAAATCTCAAGTTTGGTAAAGCAGGAGATTGGCTATGCTTGAAGGAGGAAGATAAAAACACTCACTAGTGGGCATTCTTCATTCCATAATTATGAGAATGGTTGCAGGAAGATGAATGTCTCTGGACCATTTTTTTCCCCAAAGAAAATAGAGACAAAATGGTTGCTCTCATGCTGCTTCTTAACCATTTTTTAGTTAAGTTAGGTTAATTTTGATCCTTATAAGATTACCTGGAAAGATTTGGTTAATTTTGATGATGGCATGGCGATTGATACAAATTTAAAAGGATTTAGGATTAGAGTAAGCACATCTAGTTATCATCATTTAGTGTAGATGTAATTTGTTTACTTTTTCTCTTGATTTTCTGTCACTGGGCACTGAGCAAGCAAGCAGAGCTATGAAAACTATGGCAAAGGCAGTTTCCAAGTACCAGTATCCGTGGAGAGAAAAGTTAGCAAAACATAAAGATGAGTTATCCAAGGGTGTGTAGGGATATTGGTAGCTGGGAGCTTGGATACCACTTCAAATCAGTACTCCCAGACAAGCTAGACTTTGCAAGGAAGTACTCCTTGTAGGACAAGACTATGTATGTACATATATATGATCCAGAGAGGAAAGAAATGAGAGTCAAGATGTAAGGGCATAAATGTGATGGGATATCTGCAAAGAAATGGGTGAACACTGCCAAATTAATGCAGTAAAAGCCAGAGATGTTGTTGGTCTACAGGAAGAGAAGGTGGATGGTGAAAACGAGGGAAAAAGGAAGAGAGAATGAAGGACTAGGGAAGCAAAGAAGTCAATGTTTATCTTCAATACTTTCCCATTTTCAAAGGTTGCTTCGTAGGGCAACTCTATTATTCTTTGATGAATTTAGTCTTGTTTACATATCTATGATGTTGCTCTTTACATATTTCTTTGGTTCAGGGGAAATGAACATTGGAGATAGAACATTATGTTCTCTTCATGCAAATGACGTTTTGAACATACTAAGATTTCACTATTTGGCTTCTTTGAAAACCCTTTCAGACATCCAATTGGATAGATTAGGATTCTTCAAATGCATAAATGTTACTATTTAGTGATTCATTCAAATTCTTTTCTTTTCTTTTCTTTTTGAGCGATCCTCCACAATTTCACTATTTCTATATTTAGTTCATCTGTACCTCGAAAATATGTTATTAAATGTAATAATATGAGAAACTCTTGATTCTTGGAAAATTTTCAAAAATGGCTGAACAAATTCTATTCGATGTTGCAGAACAATTGGTGATAAATGTGGGATCATCTAATTTTGAAGAAATTCAATTGATGTCTGGTGTGAAGGATGATTTGAAGAAGTTTCAAGAGATGCTGTCCACACCTTTATTGACGACCAGCTGTGTGAGTGGTGGTCTGCCATTGCTTCAGACTGTGTGATTGCCGTTCTGGCGATTGTGGCTGCCCATTTTATGTACTTGTTAGGCACCGTTTTAGAAAAGAAATAAGCTGGGTTTTTTTACACATGTGTCTCTTTATATTTTTTTTACAGTTGTAAAAGAGGTGAAAATGGGTCCATGTCACTTGCCACCTGTGCAGACACATCAACCCATCTAACGATGTTATTGGCTTTGGCACACTGTTGCTAACGGACTAATTCATGGAACCAATTTTGTTAGTGAAAATTTCACGGAACCAACTTTGTAAAACTCGTAAACCACGGGTACAAAATTGTACTTTACCCTTTATTTTATTACGAATAACGTTACTGTGATCATTTGAGATTTTGATGTTGTAATATTGTGGATTATTTTATATAAATTACTTGCTGCAAAATACATTTGAGTAACTTAATGTTATTTGTTTACAACACAAACCACTAGTGAATTGTGAGTATATACATGAAACCATGACCTATTTCTTTCTCATTTTCCTATACCATTTATTGCTTTCCTTTGTAGTTCACTCACTGAGTATTTCATCAGAAATACTCGCCACTCTTCTTACATAATTTTTACAAAGTAGCTGCTAATGACTTAAGCGCGGAAGTGAAGTCCAGATTTCATAATGGTTGCTAACAAATTAGTGAAAGTGCATGTTAAATTTAGTGTTTGAGCTATGGAAGCGTAGATAGAAGTTTAATCTAGTACCAAGTGTAATGTGTGAAAGGAATAGAGTTTTGTGCTTTTGGTATTTTGGTACTATAGACAATCTTCAAATATGTATTTGAAGTTAATGTCTATATTAACATCTTATGTAATATTTTAAATAGTTATTAACTAATTAGACAAGTTGTCATATCGCGTATTATTGGATGATTATTTTAAATGATAATGGATCGATCTATTTGAAGGGGAGGTTGGTTTTAGGTAACGTTCCTCTATATTGGTGCCTTCAAAGTGCTATTATATGGTAATAGTATACAGAGATAGTGCAAATAGGAAGGGGTGTTACACATATGACGTGGCAATTCCGGTGGCCACGTCATCAAAATTGGCCTGATTTTTGTAATAAACATTCTGGTGAAACTAAAATTGAAGTTAAGAAACCGAAAAGATACCAATTAAAGTTATGGTACCATTTTATAATCAAATGCAAAATTTTGGTTATGTTCATAGAATTTACCCTCATATAAAGATTGTACAAAGAATGTGGACTAATAATTTGTTTGTTTTGTTCATTCAACCTCTTGAAGCCAGAAGTTGGACCAGTTTTTCTTTTGAGCTAGTCTATGGATATATAGTTATATTTTTTTTTTTGTGCTGGCGTCTACTTATAGAAATCACAAATGTTAGTTGTTAGTAGTAAGGAGACATAAATTTTATCACAAGTGGACCACTATACTTAATTTTAGTGGATTGGAGCAATATACAAGCGATAAATTCTTTGGGATGCGGAGAGGAGGCCTTGAACCTAAAATCTTATGTCTCGTGGGGTAAGAGTCTCACCATTCCACCAGCAAAGTGGAGCTGTAAGCTATATCTCTTTGTTGTTATTGGATATATTCTCTAGTCTTCAAAGTCTTTCTTACTAATTTGTTTTGTGCATGTTTCATTTTGCTCATCTCTATTTGTAATAATTTCTGCATTACAGATTGGAAGATGGTAAATTATTGTTAAAACAAAACAAAAATCAGGAAGTAGACAAAAATGATCAATAGCTAATTTGACATTATGATTATGATCGCATAAATCATTAAAGATAATTTGTAATTCAAATTTTCAAACAATCATATATGGTAACTTTATTTAAATTAAAAAGGACGTATTCATTGTTGTGCGTATTTTTATAAAATGAAGCTAATATTCTAAACATTGTTGTATCATTCTTAACCACGGTTTGTATTTTAGTTTTCTTTAATTAGGTCTTAAATTTAGGAAAATATACAAAAGCAATACTATGATATTTTTTACAAAATTAATCAGATTTGATTGATTACTTGATACAATCAATTAAAAAAATTAAATCACATGTCCGTTTATTCTTGATTATGATATTCATATTTATTTATTTATTATCACTACTATAATTATATTTCTTAAACTCATATCCCATCCTTCATTCAACCTACTCAACATTAAGTTAGCTGCCGAAGTAGATATACATATAGCAAAGCCACCACACTACTCCCATTTTCATTTCAAAGTAGATATACATATAGCAAAGCCACCACACTACTCCCATTTTCATTTCAAATCAGATCTTTGGCTGCCAATAATAGATTTCTTATAAGTCCAACCATCCTTGCCTGGGAGGGATTCAACCAATTATCTCTATCATTTTGCTAAGTTCAGAGCAAAATCATGGTGATATTTGGTGGTAGAGAATGCAGGTTAGAGACACTGTGGAGTCAATTAAGAAATTATAAAGTAAATAAATATTTAATTAGTTTATAATTGTATTTTGATGAGGGAATTTGTAACTGTTGGTTTCTTCCAATATTTTATATAAAAATTTTGCATTTTCATGAAATTTTCTACATCAATTATTTTTAATATTAATTTATACCCTTCATTTTATAAATTTTTTATGTAGCTTTATTACAAGGACATTTAGTTTTTTCAATTAATAAAAAAAATTAAGAAGACAGTAACTTAGAGCCAAAAAAATTGGAAACTAGTTTTATTTGGGGAACTAATTTTTTTTAAAGGCTTTACATACATCTTCCAAATTATTTGTGTGACATTAAAGTCATGCAAAAAATAAATTCATCATCTTAGAGTTAATTCAAGTGAGGCATTGTTTAAGCATGACAAATTTAAATTTTGAATAGATACATTGTTCTTCATTTCTTGGTGAGCCAAAATTTTGCAATTGTTGAACTATAGGTTAATCCAATTTTTTTTGAGATAATTTTCATAGCTTCAAAAAAAAAATTCAAAATTAGCAAGATTTACAATAAATTAGTATTATTCTAGTGCATTGTTATTAGATTTTTTAAAATATACATCACAAAATAAATGATACATTATTTATATTTTAAATAATTTTATTTTATTAACAACATTTAAATTAATTAAGTAATTATATTTTAAAGTTATACTAAAAATAAAACTAATTAAATTAATTAAGTAATTATATTTAAAAGTTATACTAAAAATAAAACTTAGGAATTTTGGATTAGTATATAATTGGAATTATTGCAAAAATAAGAGATATTGTATATAAGTATAATAAAAATTTAATCATGACTCAAAAATATAAAAATAAAAATTTAATCAAATAAAAGATAAAATATATATTTTTATTTGATGATAAGCCTATTAGAAAATATTTAGCTTCAACTATTCAATTTTTTTCTCTTTCTTACGATAAGTCTATTGGTGTTTTATGTTAATGATTTAATCATCAAAATTTGGATTTAATAGCCTTTAAATAAGATGAATTTTATAATGATCCTGATTTTTTATGAGTTAAAGGTCAAACCAATAATATCAAGCTATTTAGGATTTACTCATATGGTATTAGGTTTTAGTTTTTATCACTTTAATTAAATGCTTAATTTTTATTGATTTGGTCTTCCAACTCATCAAAGGTCAGGATCACTATATAATGTCTCCTTTAAATAGATATTTCGAAACTATTTGGTGAGAAGTTTAAATTCGATCTATTTCATCCTTTCACACAATTCAAGGGGATAAATTGATCCTTGCTCCATTTTTTTCTTTTGTCACTCAATAATTAACTAGCTCCTATTAGAATTTGACCCTTTTATTTTACTCAAATGTTATATCTCTTCAATTATTTTTTTTTAATTTATTTTAGAAAGAAAGTAGTAACATAATGGCTTTCTTCCTAGATGTGCTAATAGTGAAATGCAAGTGTTTTATTCTTATATCAGGCTAACATTGCATTATATCATTTGCACAACTGTATTGAAAAACACAACATAATTAAGCAAGAACTACTAATGTGATCATATAAGGGAAATTTCTCTAAATGAATTTCTTCAGTCAGTAAATATGAAAATTTAAGAGGAGGATGATCAAGAACTGTTGCTGCTATTGAAGTTAAAACCTGATTTTCTACACCATTCTATTGGCAACACCTGATTCATGAAAGTAATTAAAAAAAAAATTCTAAATCACCCATCCATTTATTTTTTACACAGTTCACTTGCTTATTATTAATCATTATAATTATTTTTCGAAAACCCATATCCCCATGCTACATGCAACCAAAAGAAATTTCATATAAGTCAGCTGCGAAAGCAGGAGAGCAAGGGCAGATTCATAGCAAAGCGAGCAAGGGCAGATTAAATTTTTTCAAAACTTAAATCAGAGAAACAATTTATTTTATAATAAATTATATAGAGGAGTGGAAAAGACTAATAATTTTGAAGATCACAGGAATTTATAATACTTAAAATGTCCATTCAAATAAAGCACAATAATATTGAACTTTTTCTAAATCTATAATATTTAGTGAATAAAGTATTATAAAGTTCAAAAACTCCTTTATTTTCATTTTCATCTGGAATATATGCTTTATTTATTACTAACTACATCCAACAATTTCCATATCCATGGGAATCAAATCTGGCAGTTGAAGTAGGAGATCTCTTTCAAACGATTGTTGAGCGTTACAACCAACTTTGCTAAATTCTACCTAGTGTAATTTTTTGCTGTAAGAGATGTAGGTTACAAAATACTCAATCAAATAATTAGGAAAGTGTAGAAGAAAATTAATATTTGTAACTATTGGTTTCCTCCAATATTTTATATATAAGTTGATGAAACATAATATTTTAAGAGTTTTTTATTTGCATTTTTCACGAAAATTTATACGTCAAATATTTTTAATTAATTTTATTAATTTTTTTTGAATAGCTCACTTACAAAGATATTTTTTTTAATTAACAAAAAAAAATATCTTGAAAGTAACTTAGAGGGAAAAAAAATTGAAACTATTTTTTTTTTTTGGAAGGTTTTACGTATGCCTTTTAGATTATATGTGTGGAAATAATAGTATTTAAATTGAATAATTATATTAAGAATATATATTAAAAGTAAAAACAATGATTTAAGAAATTATGAGATATTATATATAATTTAACTAAAATTTAATTGAATACAAAAATAATTTTTTCATAATGGTTAATGATAAGACTATTAGAAAATAAATAGCTTGACTATTCAATTTTTTCTCTTTCCTCTGATAAGTTCATTGGTGCTTTGTGTTAGTAAATTTTTAAAGTTTCTGATTTCTTTTAGTAATTGAAAAGAAAATAGAAATATTTTTCTTTTATATTATAATTTGTTGAAATTAAATGTTAACCAACAACGACAATTTCATGAAAATCTTAAAAATTTTATTTAAAAGAAAATATTAATTTCACCTTTATAAAATATGTTTTGAAAAATTTAAATTATGTTTATAAAAATGTATTATATCAAAAGTTACTTTTTATACAATCTATTTATGGCCAATTAAATTGTTAAATAAATTTATGCTTAGTAATTGGTAGACATTTACATTTTCTTCAATGCTCTAATATTCATAAAAAGAAAATAAGAACATAAGAATTATACATTTATTTACCATTTGAAAACAATGTAATCAAAATATAATTGATATATAGCCACTAAAAAATTCAAAAAATGGTGTAACAAAAAAGTTCAAAGTGTTTAACAAAAGATAATCTCATAATTAACACAAAAATACTGGTAAACAAATGAGAAAAAATTAAAAGAAATTAACTTGATAACTCTAAACTAATACGAAATCAAGTAATCTATTTCAGAATTGTTAGACCATAAAGAATATATTAATAGGTCATTTTAATATGCTTTATCAATATTTTAGTAGAAGTTTAAGGAGGCCACTTTGCATTAGCAATTACTGCAAAGAACATCACTGGTATGGTATGAAAATGAACAAAGATAGGCGTAGCCGATCACAATATTGTAATCTATTCGGTGATAATTTTTTTTTAAAATTATATGTATGCCCCAAATGCAGAGACATACTAATGGGAGGGGAAGGCATAAGAAGAATTGTTCTTTCGATGAACAAATGTGTAATACTAGCTATATAAATCATTGTAATATGAAAAAAAATATGAGATTTATGAATATGTAATATAGGCACTATTTTTATGTGCTTCTATTGCATTTTAGTTGCTTGTGAACCAATCAGAACCTCTTCCAATCATGAAATTTCATCACTTGTCACCAGAGCATCTATTGATGATTTGGTGGAGGTAGCACCACCAGCAATCACATATTCATTACAATGTTTAACATGAATACCAACCATCATCAAGCTAAAATGTGTATTACCTTAATTAGCTATAACAGAATTTCTGAATTAGTTTTGCCTGAAATTTTGATGGAACAAAAAAGCAATTGTTGACACACATGCCAAACTAAAATATGAATGTAAATATTTTAACTACGCTTGCTAAAAGAACAATTTAATAGTTTAAAATGATTAAAATGATTTTTAATATGGGGAGAATTAGAAATATTATACATATACAAACTGATTGTAGTTTTTGCATCTAGAACTGCTGTTGAGTGTAATTTTATATATATTTTAGAGTTGAATTTTAATCAATTTTGAATAAATGGTTAGTAATAATTGGAAAAAAATTGGGTTTAATTAAGCATTTGTTTAAAGTTGGACTTGTATTCTAGTTTCCTATTGATTTTGGTTTACTTAGGAGTTTTTATTTAATATTAATAAGTGTTTTCCTTTTTGTAGGTAAATCTAGAAAGAAATTCCAAAATAATCAAGGGCTGGTGCGACGTGGGACATGTCATGGATTGCTTGTGTCCATGTCCTGTTTTGGAAACTGAAATAATGCAGCATGGCTTGAGACACGACATGATGGATGTCGTGTCTGTATTTGGACCTAAAGGAGTTGCAGCATGGGATGGCACACGCCATGATAGAAACCTTCTTATAAAATGAAGGACATGACACCAGATTCAACATGCTATGATGGAAGCTATGTCGAGCAGAGAAAACTTGCTTTTTGAGAATTCTAGTGCAAGTAGGTTTTCCATGAGACCTAACTTATAAAAGGGGATACAAGAGAGCTATGGAGAGGGAATTGAGGGGATTAGACGCAAAATATACAAACAAAAGCTCAAGAAGGCGAACAAGGGTTTGAAGATTAAAGCGCCCTTAAATGAGTTTTATCTATTCTTCTTCTTCATTCTCTTGTTATTTATTTTATGTTTGTGATTCCATTTAAAGCTATGTTTGGCTAAACTTTATTTTAGAGTTTGGTTTTGGAGTAGCTAGTTAGACTTGTTGGGATTTTTATTTCTTTATTAATGATTTGATTTTCATTCAATTTTATGAGTTATGCTTAATATCTTGTTTTCAATCAATGGCCCGATTGTTTGCATGTTTATGGGTAGATTGCTATCAACAAAAGTTGAGTGATTTACTAGCTTCTAACTTGTAAGACTTAAGAACTTCGATTACGAAAGTAGACGAATCCTTTAGGGATCAATAAATTGCTAAGGAACTTGATGAGCCATAATTAATTGACTTGACCATGAAAATAGGCAGTAATTAGTTTTGACATGCTTAAATGATCTCGAAAGAGATTTTAGGTAATTTAAAGTAGTTTACCCTTGATTGTGATCAATGAAATAGTTGAATTTAATTCTGTAATTCAAGTCCTAACTAGTGAAACAAATCCAATCTCTAGTTTATCCCCATTGATTTAATTAAATTAATTAGAGTAGACAATTTATTTTAATTTATTTAATTTAATTCTTACAATTTAATTTGATTTGTGCTAGCTAGGGAAAATCGATTGATAGTTAGTACTTAGTACCCTTTCCTTGTGAGAATGATACTCTACTTATCACTTTATTATTTGCCACAATTCGTACACTTGTGGAGTTGTGCTAACAAGTTTTTGGGGCCGTTGCTAAGGAAAGGCGTTGCTAGTATTAACACGTTTTTCATTTTCGTTAGACTAGCACTTTGTTTTATTAATAAATAATTTGTCATGGATAATGATAGATTTTCTTATCAATTTTTGAGATATAGTGCATGTGATCCTGCATATAATGTAGAACATATGCAATTTAATTATTTTCCATCTTATTTTTAGGTTTGTAATTGGTGTGGGGAGAACCACGATGGGGTACATTACCCATATTATTCATATTCACGTGCATCACCTCATTATAACCCATCTTGGAGCAGTTGTACAGATCATACTTGGAGTTATCAACAAGAACCTAGGTCAAATCTTGAGGCTGTATTTGAAAATTTTATTCAAGAAACAAAGAAGATCAAGGAACAGTACTTGGAGGACAAGTTAAAACAATTCATTCAAGCACAAACTAAGGCAAATAAAAGATATAAGGAGAGTCTTAGGAAACATGAGGAGACATTTAGGCAAATCAATTCGAAATTAGATCAAATTAAAAAAATTCAACATTCATGCTTCCAAAAACTTTAAATGTGTGCTCCCAGAAATTGCTCAACGAGAAAGTATATGAAATGATGAGAGCACTTTGAGTGAAGATGATGAAGTCACTTTTGAGTTGTGCCATGAAGAGCAATAAGAGATGATCACTGAGAAAATTTAAGAAATCTCCTAGTGTAAGAATCAGTCCGTAGACATCAAGGATGACGAGGTACAAAGTTATTCAACTCAATTTCAAGATGAGTTGGATGAAGAAAATATAACAATCCTTGAAGCTACATGGGATGAAGATAAAGTAGAGCTATCAATAAGTAACAATGCATATGTTCCACAGCCTATTACGATCATATACGAGGAATCCATGAAAATTGTTGGACTATATGAGAACCCACATGAAAGGCCCTACATTCTTCAAGTAATTTTAGAACCAAAGATTTGGCACGTGGAGTCCACGCTTTATTACCAAGGTATAATAGAGCCTAGTAAAAATAAGAAAAGGAAGATGATTCCAAGAGCAGTTCCTCACGTTCGATTGCACCCATGATAATTGAAAATGCCCTAGAGGGGGGTGACTAAGGCAATTGAATGATTTTAGAAAATTAAAACCGAAATTAAGGTGTGAACAAAAATGAAAGAGATTAAGGAGAAAGAATAATGAACGCACAATTTAAGGAGTTTGGATTCAACAACAATCCTACATCTCCACCTAACTTATCCATAAGTTAGAATTTTCAATCACCCATAATCTTATTCACAAGATTGAGATTGCACAAGAGTTTAAGGCTTACTCTTACAATCTTACAAACAAGAGTTTTTAGGCTTACTCAAAAACTAATTCCTAAGTGTTTTAAGGACTAAACATTTAAAATAATTCCTTTAGAATATAATCTCACTTCCTATTTTCTAATCCTAGAAAATAGAAGAATAATAATATCTATTCTAATACTAACTAACTCTCACAAGAGTTATACAAATATAAGAATTATTTAAGGGAGAATTTGAGAGCTTAATTGAATGCTTAAGAGAGAATTTGAATAATCAAATGTCTTAAAACTTCAATTGTACTCTAAGGGTTGTTTATATAGATAAACAACCCAATTATAGATGTTGGAGGCATTGATTGTGTCTCCAACATATCTGATTGAATTTGAATCATTGTTGACTTTTTACAACTAATACGCCGCTCACGGTCATGAGGAGCAAGCCTTGGCTCGTGAGCATCAGTTTGAGGACCGTTGCATTCAAAAATATTTGTTGAATGCTATCAAGACTGCCCCTCATGAGCTACTCATGATCATGAGGGTAGCTCGTGAGCTGCTCAGAATTTGTACTCTATAAGATGCTGTCAGGACTGCCGCTCACGAGCTGAATAGTGCTTGTGAGCAGTGCTAGTGAGTAGCGATCACTAGTGAGCGACATAGACCCTTGGCTTTATTTTTGCTCTCATCAGACTTCTGCTCGTGATCACCTCGCGAGGAGACACCTGTCAGTCCAAAAATATGTTTTTTTGACTTCTATTTGCTCCGAATGGTTTAGGTATATTTTTAGGATTATATACTTTACTGAAATATAGTATAAAGATAGTATTTCATATTTCTAGACTTGAAAGATTAATCTTGATGAATAATTAAGTTCCAGCACACTTGAATGAAATCATCGGAAACTTAAATTGATTGTTAAAGATCAAAATTAGGAGTTTGGTCATAAAAATGGTCAACAATCTCCCCATTTTTGTCTTTGACAAACAATTTAATAAAATAATAAATAATGTGTGTGTGTGTCAAAAATATTTAACAAGAAAAGATTAATGCTATGTGAAATAGCTCCCCCTTTCAAATTAAATAAATGCAATAAAAGAAATTAATTTGCTTCCTCTTAATATATGCAATAAGTTAAAAAAAAATGGCATATAGCAAACAAAACTTTATTTCCCTTATATAAGTCCAAGAAAGTAAAATAAATTCATAAGAAATAACAAAGTACACAAAATAAGGCTTTAAATCACAAATATGCTAAAAACATGATAACATGATCATTAATAAATAAAACATTAAAATAGTACATACAAGCACTACTTGAAAACATAACAACACATAGCACAGACACATATTTTTCTCCCTCTTTGGCAAAAAGGAAAAGAAAGAGATAAACTAGAAATAAACGAAAAAGAAACCGAAAGGAAACAAAAGATCAAAAGCTAAAACAATGAAAACAAGATAGACCAAAATAAATAATTAAGGGGTCTTGAGGTTCTTAAAATGGAGGAGGAGGTGGAGGAGGAGGATTCCAGGTGCATTGGATGTTATGATGAGCATATAGTTGATGAATGTCATGCTCCATATAATCCGTTCTTTGCTCAAACCTATCAAGTCTTGTGTCCAGATTATCAAACCTTTTGTTAAAGTTTGATTCTACAATGGATAGGTGATTAAAGAATCCACTAACCCAAGCCGGTTCATCATCAACACTTTAAAAAGTGGAAGGACCCCTTTGTCTCTTCCTTTGAGCTTAAGTTTAGGAAGGAGTTTGCTCTTGAGGGATTTCTTATTTAATTTTAACACTTTCAAGCCCATGTGTTCCAATTTTCTCAATGTCTTCAAGGTCTTAAGCTAATTCCTCATCATCTTCATCTCCCTCTTCATTCTTCCACACCCAAATTTCTCTAACTAGCTTGAATTGCCTAGAGTTCCTTAGAAAGTTTTCATCAAGATAGGATGGAGGTAAGGAAGGAACATTGTGCAAAGTGATCCCAAAGTAGTTGCCAATTCTAGTAATGATACCTCCAACACATAAAGCACCAGTAACATTATCACTTGCTAACCATAAAGCCATTGCAACCATCTTCCCAACTCAACTTCAATATTCTCAACAAAGCAACGAATGAGGTAGAGATCATAAAAAAAAATAGCTTCATTGCTAAGACCTTTATCATGGAAGGAGTATGTGATGAATCTATGTACATACCAAAGGGATTTTGAAGCAAATAAAGAGGCTTGAATTTTTCTCGCTTCAAAATATTTAGTATTAGGTTTAGCATGTGTAAGCTAAAAATTAGTAGGGGACCAATTTTTGTTTGGAGAAGCAACACCCCCTTGCCTAAACTCAAAAATCTCATCAAATTATTGAGAAGTAAGGAACCTATCTTTACCACCCAACCTAAACCTCATGCTATTGAGAGGATTGTGGTTATTAACATATTGAACTCTCAAGGTAAAGGTGGAAAGAAATTTAATGACAAATGAGGGATAGGTAGGAAGAGCATCAAAAGCAAAATCGTGAAATCCTACTTTATCAACTAAAGATCTCACCTCTTCATAGTAACCCATCTTTTCCAAGGTAGATTGAGACATGAACTTGGAAGACATGATTTTCCTTTTCCCAAATTTTTGAGCCCTTTCCCTAATTTTGGTAGAAGAGTAGGAAATTGGAGGTTGCTTTTTGGGTTTTCCTCAGTGGCTCTTCTTGATGAGGAAGTAATTTCTTGAGAAGTCTTCTTCTTTGGAGCAATGGAGATGTCAAAGAAAGTTTGCTATGAACTTAAAAAGAAGAAGAGAAATTTTTGCAAAAAGAGAAGAGTTTGATTACAAAATAATGAAGTTAGGAGAAAGAGGGATGATATAGGGTTTATATGGGCAAGCATTAAGGTTAAAACACACAAAATAAATCTTAAAAAAGGAGGAATATAGCTTATAATCGTTGCAAACTAGGAATATGTGAAAGAGAATTAAAATCCTTATTAAATAAGGATTCTCGCTTGCCAGGCCGCCCCTTACGAGCTACTTGCAATCCTAAGCGTCGCTTGTGAGTTTCACAGGCCAATGGCCAGAGAGATGCTCACAAGCTGACCGTTGCTCAACGATAAATTTCTAGAAGACCTCTGAAGATTTAAATGAAGTGCAATTAACTCCAGAAAATCTTACAATTAGGTCCAAATTGAAAATAATTTTTCAATTAAAGCAATCAAATCAAATTTTAATGCACACATGATTACAATATGATTTGATATGATAACAAATATTTGATAGATTTAAAATATAAAATTTTGAGATCATTAAATCATGAAATTTAGTGAATATAAAATCAAGTGATTTGAGAATTGTGTAAATAATTATTAAAAGACAAGATTAAATGAGAAATTATTTTAAAATTCAAATTTTATGCAAGATGATTGTAATAAGCAATTAATTGAAATTGAATTTCAATAACAACTTAAAAATATTTCAAATCAAATTTTGATATTTAAAAATTATGCAATATATCATGCAAATGGGAAATCAATATAATATATCATGTAAATTGAATATTCAAATTTAAATTATACATGATATTTAATATAAATTTCTTAAAATTAAACATGAAGCATGTTTAAAATGTAATGTTAAGAGATTGAATCAAATACAATAAATAAACCAAAAATAAATATGCATGAGAAAATTTGATTATTCATGGTTTTGTGAAAAAGTACCAAATACGAAAAATAAACAGAAAGCAAACATAAGTATAAAAACATGATTACACATACATACAACCATCAATTCAGTAATTTATCACAAAATTAAGTTAAACTAGCACCATCAATCATACCAAGCTCATGCTTAATGAAATTCAATCTTTCCTCACAAAGAGGCTTGGGAAAGACGTCAGTTAATTGGTGATTAGCGTCAATAAATTCAAGATGAATATCACTAATTTGAGCATGATCATGCAAGAAAAGATGTTTAATGTCAATATGCTTAGTACTAGAATGCTGAATGGGATTCTTACTAAGGTTTATAGCACTTGCATTATTACATTTAATAAGAGTGTGATTAAGTTCAACACCATAGTCCTTAAGTTATTGTTTTTGCTATAAAACTTGTGAGCAACAACAATTAGCTACTATATATTTTACTTCAGCAGTGGACAAGGCAACCGAAACTTGTTTCTTACTAAACCAAGAAACTAAACATTGCCCTAAGAATTAATAAGTTCTAGAAGTGCTCTTTCTATCTAATAGATTGCCGGTAAATTCTACATCTGAATAACTAATCAAGTCAAAGGATGAACTCCTAGGATACTAAAGTCCTAAATGCAACCTTCCACTTAAATATTTAAAAATTCTTTTGATTGCATTCAAGTAGGACTCTTTTGGACTAGATTGAAATCTAGCACACAAGTAAGTAGTAAACATGATATCAAGTCTACTAGCAGTTAAATAAAGAACGGATATAATCATACCTCTACATCATTTTTCATCAACCGACTTGCCATTCTCATCCTTGTTGAGTTTAGTGGTGGTACTCACTGGAGTTTTGCTTGATTTTACTCCATCCATGCCAAAATTCTTAAGAATGTCCCTTGTATACTTGGTTTGGTTATCGAAGATCCAATCTTTACATTGCTTGATTTGAAGTCCAAGAAAGAACTTAAGTTCACCCATCATGCTCATCTCAAATTCTTCTTGCAGTAACTTAGAAAATTCCTCACACAAGCAATGGTTAGTAGCACTAAAAATAATATCATCAACATAAATTTGAACAATTAATAAATCATGTTTGAATTTCTTTATGAAAAGAGTTGTATCAACTTTTACTTTAGAGAAGCCTTTCTCTAATAAAAAGTTGCTCAACCTTTCATACCAAGCTCTTGGAGCTTGTTCAATCCATATAATGCATTTGAAAGTTTAAATACATGATTAGGAAAATAAAAAATTTCAATACCCAAAGGTTGCTCAACATAAACAT
Organism: Mallotus repandus; assembly: GCA_949671775.1. Lineage (NCBI taxonomy): Eukaryota > Viridiplantae > Streptophyta > Magnoliopsida > Malpighiales > Euphorbiaceae > Mallotus > Mallotus repandus. The sequence continues at coordinate 21,610 of CATIWM010063829.1, forward strand.
AAACATAAACCTCTTCTTCAATAAAACCATTTAAAAATGCACTTTTAACATCCATTTGAAAAAGTTTAAAATCCATGTAAGATGCAAAAGCAAGTAGAATCCTAATAACTTATAACCTTATAACAGGGGCAAAGGTTTCATTATAGTCAATACATTCTTCTTGACTATAACCTTTAGCTACTTGTCTAGCTTTGTTCCTAATTATGACACCTTGTTCATTAATCTTATTTCTAAACACCCATTTGGTGCTTGTAATAGGATGATGTTTCAGTCTAGGAACTAAAGTCCAAACTTTATTTCTATTAAATTGATTTAACTCTTCTTGTATAGCAAGGACCCAAAATTTATCATTCAATGCATCATCAATAACTTTGTGTTTAATTTGAGAAATGAATGCTAAATTATCAATTGACTTAAGTTGAGATCTAGTAGTTACCCCTTTTGTAAAGTCACCTATAATGAGATCTTGAGGATGTGCTTTCTTGAATTGCCAATCCTTTGGAAGGTCATCTTTTAAGGTAGGTTGAGATAATACCTCATCTTCCTCCTTTCTAGGATCTTCAATTTCTAAAGATTTGCTAGCATTTTCTTCTACATTTTCCTCTTCCACAAGATCATTTACATCATCATCAACAGTACAAAAATCCTTTCTAGGATCAAGTGAGTTTGATTCATTAAATACAATATGCATTGATTCTTCAATTATGAGAGTTCTTTTATTGAAAACTCTATAAGCTTTACTAGAAATGGAATAGCCTAGGAAAATTCCTTCATCAGCTTTAGAGTCAAATTTCCCAAGATTATCCTTAGTGTTTAGTATAAAGTATTTGCATCCAAATACTATTAGATATGAGATTTTGGGTTTTCTATTATTCCAAAGCTCATAAAAAGTTTTATTCAAAATTGGTCTTTTGAAAACTCTATTAGCAATGTAATAAGATGTGTCAACGGCTTTTGCCCGAAAGTATAATGGTAAATTATACTCATGAAGCATTGTTCTAACCATTTTCACAAGAGTTCAATTTTTCCTTTCAACTACCCCATTTTGTTGAGGGGTTCTAGAAGATGAAAATGTATGAGAAATGCTATTTTCACTACAAAAAATTTTGAAAATTTCATTTTCAAATTCGGTTCCATAATCACTTCTAACTGAAGAAATATAAAAAACTTTTTTCTTTTTGAATTCTTTTTGCAAAATTTTCAAAAGCTTTAAAGGCATCATTCTTATAAGCAACGAAACACACCTAAGTGAATCTAGAGTAGTCATTAACCAATGCATATGCATAGTGTATTCCACCGAGATTAGCAACTCTAGTTGGACCAAACAAATCCATATGTATAAGTTCAAATGGTCTAGAGGTTGACACAACATTTTTTAGCTTAAATGATGACTTGGATTATTTTCCTTGTTGACAAGCATTACAAGGTTTATCCTTAGTGAATTCAAGTTTAGGTAAACCAATCACAAGTTCATTCTTACAAAGATCATTCAATAACTCAAAATTTGCATGTCCTAACCTTCTGTGACATGTTCATGTGTCATGGGAAATAGACATCAAGCATTTAATATCCTTATTGTCAATTTTATTTAAATTGATAACATAAACATTATCTACTCTTTCACCACTAAAAATTACTTTATCTTTATCAAGACTACTAACAAAGCAATTTTTACGATAAAAAGTGACTTTATTTCCCATATCATATAATTGACTTATACTAAGCAAATTATGTTTAAAACCATCAACAAACAATACATGATGTATAGATAAGGATTGAGGATTACTAATTTCTCCAGTGCCTATAATCTTTCCTTTTGCATTGTCCCCGAAGGTAACATTTCCCCCATCCTTAGCATCAAGCTTGTTGAATTGTTATTTGTCTCCGGTCATGTGTCTTGAACATCCACTATAAAGATACCATTTACTTTTCACTCTTGTGAACTTCAAGCATACCTACACCTTATAATTTACACATTCTTTTAAACCCAAACCTTTCTTGGTCTAGGTTGGTTAGTCTTAAGATAATCCAAAGGAAGCAAGTTTAAGTGCAATCTTCTATATAAACATACATTTCTTGAGTGACCTTTGGTCATACAATAAAAACATTCAACATTGGCAAATTTATTTCTCCTAGGATGATATGCTTTCCTAATGTGTGAAACATCTCTTGTGTGGTGTGGTGGTGAATGCTTCCTATTACTCTTTTGAGTTATAGTATGAGACATACATTGGCAATGACAATGTGCATTTTGATAGGTTTGTGTAACATGTTTATGTGCATTGTGTTGTGTAGCATGCCTATTATAATTGTGTTTAGTGTACATATAAGCATGTCTAGGTTGTGATGCTCTAGTTTGAGCCTTACCTCTTTGTGTTAATAGGGGTTGAGTCTTATGAGACCTTCCCTTATTATTTAACACTTGTGACCTTTTAGCTTTAAAAGCTTGAGACTTGGAGGTAGAAGTGGAATCATGTGATGTTTTCATAAAATTAATATGTGATAATGATGACGAACACATTCCATTTTTGTATCCAATTCCATGAGTATCTCCATGAAATTTTTAAGAGTCAAGAATACTATCTAAAGTTTTTTTTCTCTTTTGAATTTAGAAATGGAATTCTTTAATTCTAAGACTTTCTTAGAAAGCTTATGATTTTCATCACTTGCTTTCTTAAGTTGGTCTTCCAAGGAATTCAAATTTTTCAAATCACTCACAAGTTTATCATTTGATTTAACAAGATTAGAAAATTCATTTTTTAAAGTTTCAAATTCCTTGGTTAAGCTAGTTAACTCATGCTTATAATGTTTCTTCTTAGAAAGTAAGCTTTTGTATTTAAGCAAGAGTTTGTTCACAATAGAGCTCTTATCATCATCATCACAATAATCATCACAAGAAGAGTTAGAAGTATATGGTACCTCATTTTTATCTTTAAGAGCCATGAAGCAAAGGTTGACCACTTCTTGTTATTCTTCTTCCTTCACGAATTTGGAGTAATCATCCCAAATAGCTTTGAAAGCCTTCTTCCTCTCCTTTTGCTCCTTTGTTCTTGAATTTAAGCTTGGAGTACTCGCTTCTAATATGACCCAGCTTCTTATATTCATAGTAAGTAACCTTTTTAGTCTTCTTACCTTCATATTTCTTGTTGAAGTCCTTAGTTCTTGAGGGATTTTGCTTTCTCAAGAACTTCTTAAACTTTCTTGTGATCATGGTAATATCACCATCTTCATTACTAGAATCTTCAAGGTTTTCTTCTTCACTATCATCTTACAAAGCCTTTAAAGTTATGCTCTTTTTGTTCTCTTCCTTCTCTTTTTACTCATCTCCTCTTTGCTTTATAGTAAGCTCATATGTAAGGAATTTACCAATAAGAACATCGGTTAAAATAGTTGAGAGGTCTTGAGCTCCCTCAATTAAAGTGACTCGACATTCCTAATCCTTCTTAGGTAGGTTTCTTAGAATCTTGTTGTTCACTTCTTCCTTAGAGAAATGTTTTCCATGTTTCTAGAGGGTGGTGAGAAGAGCATTGAGGCGGTTTGTCATTTTCGCAATTGATTCTTGAGGCTTCATTTTTAAGAGTTCATATTCATACATATGAAGTTGAACCTTCTTGCTTCTTACTTGTATGTTGCCTTCATAGTGATTTTCAAGAATCTCTCATACCTCTTTTGCGGATTGACAATGTTGAACTTTCCCACCTTCTTCTCTAGACATGAAAGAAAGTAGTGTGATCATAGCTCTCTTATTTTTATGATTCTCATCTTTTTGAGTTTAATTCCATTGACTTCTTTTAAAAATTACTTCCCTATCATCTACCTTGGCTTTAGGAGGTTCCTAACAATCTAAGATGACATCCCATAATTTAATAGAATCACTATCAAGATATTTTGAATTTCTAATGTAGGTAATCACTTCCATCAAAGAATGGTCTAAGTGAAGAAATGTTTAGATTTTCACTCCCTATGATCTTGACTTCTAGCAGCTAAGTTCTTAGAATTCAAGCTTTGATACCAAATGAAAATGTCTTAGGGGGGGGGGGTAATATTAAATGATTTAAGAAAATTAAAACTAAAATTGAGGTGTGAACAAAAATGAAGGAGATTAAAGAGAAAGAATGATGAACACATGATTTAAGGAGTTCAGATTCAACAACAATCTTACGTCTCCACCTAACTTATCCCTAAGTTAGGATTTTCAATCACCCATAACAACTTAAATTATAGCTATTGGAGGCATTTATTGTGTCTCCAACATCTCTTGTTGAATTTTGAATCATTTTGGACTTTTCACAGTTTATACGCCGCTCAAGGTCATAAGAAGCAAGCCTTAGCTTGTGAGCATCAATTTGAGGATCAATGCATTCAAAAATATCCATTGAATGCTATCAGGACTGCCCTCACGAGCTGCTCATGATCGTGAGAGTAGCTCGTGAGTGGCTCAGAATTTGCACTCTCTTGGATGCTGTTAGGAGTACCACTCATAAGTTGAATAGTGCCAGTGAGCAGCACTAGTGAGCAGTGGTTGCTAGTAAGCGACACAGACCCTTGGCTCTATTTTGCTCTTATCAGACTTCTACTAGTGAGGAGACACATGTAAGTCTAAAAATATGTTTTTTGACTTCTATTTGCTCTGGATGGTTCAAATATATTTTGGGGATAATATACTTCACTAAAATGTAGTATAAAGATAATATTTCATATTTTTGGACTTGAAAGATTAATCTTGATGAATAATTAAGTTCTAACACACTTGAATGAAATCATTAGAAACTTAAATTGATTGTCAAAGATCAAAATTAGTAGTTTGATCATGCAAATGGTCAACAATAATACATATTTAAGGGGTCAAGCTAATGACCTTAAATTAGCGCTTATAGGGAGGCAACCCAACGTGTTTTATTTATTTCTTTTGTTTAAGTTTATTTTTAGTTCGGTTTTCTCTTTTTATTTTTCTTAGTTTTTGTTATTTTATTTTATAGGTCATCCAACATTTGGAGAGAGCACAAAAGGAAGAAAACACTTACTAGGGAAGTCCTCGTTTTATTTTTTTCTAATTCTAACATTTATATCATTGAGGACAATGCCATAAATAAGTGTGGGGAAGTATGTCACGTGTTAGGATAATATTTTTATGTTTTATGTTTGTGTGTTTTATTTATTTTTATTTGTGTATTAATTAAATCAACAAAATAAAAACAACTCAATTTCTCCACATTTGTTGTGATGCATGTCCTTAAAATTTTTCTATTTTGGTTTTTATGCAAAATTGATGCTCAGTTGCGATTTGACGTTGCAAGTATATACGTTTGCATTTTTTATTTAGTTATCGAAATATTGAATGGTTTATTAATTAAGATAGTTGAACATGGTCATTATGTATGAAAGATTTAGTTCTTACAACCTAATCATGAACCGAAAGATTGAATTTGAACATAAAATTGGGAGATTAAACAAAATTCTATATATAAAATAATATCTCTCTTTTTTTAAGTTAGAGCAATGTTTAATTCTAAATTTTTATTTGCTATGAATTTACTCCAATGCTCTAAATAGAGTAAGAGTATCCAAAGGACCCACTTAGCAGTATCCACGCTTAGTAGTGCGGGAATGGCGGGAGGTTACTAAGAGTGGGAATATTTGATGAGAGAGAAAAAGAATGAGATGGAGCATAAAACACACTCATCAAATAAAAATAAAAAACAAGAAAAGATGTAAAATGAAGCGTAAAACGCATTCACAACCAATATTGTTTTTTTCTCCTAAGGTTATGTTTATTGGATTTCAATTAGGTTATGTGCTTGGGTTGTGATTAGTAAATCATTCATATATACAATATTTTTTGTCTGATTATCTTCTTTAGTAAACATGTTTCAGTCTCAGTGTTGTCGACTTGCATATATTAGAACTTGTAACTTTTTGGTTATGATTAAGCTAGTGTTTGAATGTTTAAATTTGATTTTTGCTTAAGGACAAGCAAAGCTCTAGTGTGGGGGAATTTGTTTAGTGTTATTTTATATATATATTCTAGAGTTAAATTTTAATGAATTTTGAATAAATGGTTAGTAATAATTGGGAAAATTTTTGGTTTAATTAAGCATTTGTTTAAAGTTGGACTTTTATTCTAGTTTCCTATTCATTTTGGTTTATTTAGGAGTATTTATTTAATATTAATAAGTGTTTTCCTTTTTGTAGGTAAGTCTAGAAAGGAATTCCAAAATAATCAAGGATTGGTGTAACGTAGGGTATGTCATAGCATGCTTATGCCCATGTCCTGTTCTGGAAACTGAAATAATGAAGCATGGCTTGAGACATGGCATGACGGATACCATGTCTACATTTGGACTTAAAGGAGTTGCAACACAGGTTGGCACACGCCATGATAGAAACTGTGCTGTAAAATGGAGAATGTGACACCAGATTCAACATGCCATGATGGAAGCCCTGTCGAGCAGAGAATACTTCCTTTTTGAGAATTCAAGTGCAAGTAGGTTTTTCATGAGACCTAGCTTATAAAAGGCGATACAAAAGAGCTATGGAGAGGGAATTTAGGGGATTAGACATAAAATATACAAGAAGGCAAACAAGGGTTTGAAGATTGAAGCGCCCTTAAATGAGTTTTATCTATTCTTCTTCTTCATTCTCTTGTTATTTATTTTATGTTTGTGATTTCATTTAAAGCCATGTTTGGCTAAACTTTATTTTAGAGTTTGGTTTTGGAGTAGCTAGTTAGACTTGTTGGGATATTTATTTCTTTATTAATGATTTGATTTTCATTCAATTTTTTGAGTTGTGCTTAATATCTTGTTTTCAATCATGGGCCCGATTGTTTGCATGTTTATGGGTAGATTGCTATCAACGAAAGTTGAATGATTTACTAGCTTCTAACTTATGAGACTTAAGAACCTCAATCATGAAAGTAAACGAATCCTTCAGGGATCAATAAATTGCTAAGGAACTTAATGAGCTCTAATTAATTGACTTGACCATGAAAATAAGAATTAGTTTTGGCATGCTTAAATGATCTCAAAAGAGACTTTTGATAATTTAGAGTAGTTTAAATTTGATTGTGATCAATGAAATAGTTGAATTTAATTTCGTAATTCAAGTCCTAACTAGTGAAACAAATCCAATCTCTAGCTTATCCCATTGATTTAATTAGATTAATTAGAGTAGACAGTTTATTTTAATTTATTTAATTTAATTCTTACAGTTTAATTTGATTTGTGCTAGCTTGGAAAAATCGATTAACAGTTAATACTTAGTACCCTTTCCTCATAAGAACGATACTCTACTTATCACTTTATTAATTGCCACGATCCGTACACTTGCGGAATTGTGCTAACAACTGCATACAAGATTCATTCAAAATTACAACAAAATCAATAACTGCTAACATGTGAACTTTTGAGGAAAATTATCCATAAATGCTTTTAATAACTAAATTGATTCTATTTGTAAAAAGGATGATTGATCATTTAGTCTGTATATTGTCTGCTAGAATAAGTCTGTATATGGTGTGCTGAGATAACTCATACATCTTTTTATTTTCTATATTGTGCGCTGCAAAGTAGCATTACAATTTTCATTTTTGGTCCCCAATCAAACTTCAGGTTATACCAACACCATCAAATTGAGAAAAACAGAAAACTTTCATTTTTCTATAGCTCCAATTATATTTTTACGCAACCCAAAATTTACCACCTCAACTACACACTTCACGATGTAACAACATGAAGTGATTTCTTCCAATTCTCATAGATATTAATGTTAAAAACACAGAATGATCTTTTGTTAGTTTATAATTTTGTTTCAATAAGTGTAAACTGATGTTTTGGTTTCTTCCAATACTTTACATGTAAGTGTAACAAAACATATGATTTTACTAATTTTTTATTTATGACTCATGAAAATTTATGATTATAATTAATTGTGAAAATTTTTATCTATTTTTAAAAAATAAAAATAAAATAAAGTTTAATGTTTAGTAGTGAAATTTTTCCGCATAAAAATTTTGAAAATAATTTTTTAGATTTTTCTAATTTATACATTTTAAAATTTTAATTTTTGAATTTTACTTTTAATGATATATTTTTGGCAAAAAAAAAGTATACATTAAATTCCAATAGCACTAAAAAATATATTTTGTATTTTTATACGAAAATTGAAAACTTAAAAAAATAAAAATATAGAAATAAAATATACTTTATGTAACTAAAAAAGCCCTACATATCATTCATTATTTTCTTAATTAAATTATTCCTTAACTTTCCAAATAAGTCTATTATATAAATATTTCCTTTTCTAATTAATAAAAAATTTGACCAAACAATAAACTGAAAGCAAGCTATCTTTATGCATGAAGGTTTTACATTTGTCTTTCAGTCGCTTTGTGTGACAAATGTAGTCATACAAATTATAAAACTCTGAGCTATTTTTTAAGCATGACCAATTTAAAATTTAAATAATAATACTAATTATTCTCCATTTCTCCATAACCCAAAATTTTGCAATTATGTAGCAAACTATAGGTTGATCCAAATGCTGTATTTTGAATTTTTCCTAGCTTCATTAGAAAACTTTTTTCAAAGTTTGGCACGTGGGCAAATTTAATAATGTAGTACTAAAATATAAAAGTGCATAATGCATTTCTCATTATAAGATAATAATTTGCACAATTTAAATGGACAAGAAAGAAGTTTAAACACTTTATTGTATGCAAGTAAAAAAACACATTAACTCATTGCCATCTTTGTGGTTATATTCGACTAAAATTAGGGTGGCCACGGCCAGTTTGGATTTTGAACCGGTCCTGAATCGGACTGTTTTAAAACCAGCCTTGAATTAGATCATTTTTAAATCAGTTTGGAACTGGTTTGAACTGAAATCGGATCTGAACCGGTCTGGAACCGTCATGTTTTTAGTTTAAAGTTGGTTCAAATTGTGAACCGGCAGTTTCGAACCGAATTTTTAAGTAAAATATATATATATATAGTTAGATTTTATTTTTTTTCAGTCACAATCATTTAATTTTATTTTAATAAATAACTGATTATTTAATGAAAAGATTAGAGAATAAATATAGATAAAATAATTTTGATTTAATTAATGGATATTTTGTTTAATAATTTTAAAATATAGATAAATTAATTTTGACAAAATAAAAAATATAAATTATTTGTAGAAAATAGAAATTTATATATAATTCAAGTGTCTATGTGACAATATGGCATTCAATTATTCAAATGTCTATAACTATAAGGTAACATATTAAAACACTTATATATATCTATAAGTATTTTAATATTATAATATTTTAAATATAATTATAAAATTAAAAAAATAATAAACAATTTTAGGACCAAAATTCTGTTCGGAACCGAAATCAGAACCGTCCGGTTCCAAACCGACCTTGAACCGTCCTCTTTCCGGTTCAAGTTCGGTTCCATAAATCTTCATACCGGAACCATTTGATTCCGAACCGAAACCGTTCGGTTCGGAACCGTGGCCACCCCTAACTAAAACTGTATTAATATAATCTAATTGACTTTAGATACCGGTAGTTTAGAAAAAAAAATATAATAATCAGAATACTAGTAATAAATATTTATTTTTGTTTATGTCTATTGTAATCAATATGTCGCTTCCTCCAGTTCTGCTGCTGCCAAGAGCATAAGCTAATAAGCTAACATTGGTTTATACATCTTAAAATAATCAATCTTCACTTCTGCAATGTGATGCTAAACATAGAACAAAAATTTCTGGCAAATTCCTAATATAGGAAATAAAAAACAACTGAAAGTTTCTATCAATTTTCTTAGAGGGTATGTTTTTATGTTTTTATGTTAAATGACTTAGTGTGGAACCAGGATGCTTAGGATATCATTTGGTCAATAGGAACCGCCTTGAATCAACAAGCTTAACGTTAATGATTGTTGCTGTTGTATCATACTTGACCACATTGGACATAACTCCATACTTTTTTCCTTTCCACAACACAAGTAAAAATTGTTAAGACCCAATTGGAAGAACCTACACTGTACAACTCGAGTCTTCAACCACATGCCAATTTAAATAAAGAGTTGATTTTTTTTCCCCACTTCTGTATATCTACCTCTACAATATATATATATATATAAGTAAAACCATGATTTTTTCTTTATTTTTTCATAAACCACAGATTTAATTCCATAATTTAGATTAGAGGGTCGTTATGCAATTAACTTGAGCAGCAATTATTCTTATGGCATGTGGTGGTTGGTTTTTGGGTAACCGACTACATAATAAAAAAAATAAAAGAAACAAAAAATAAAAAATTCTGTAGTAGCCTAATGAATTGCTACACTCGTAATTAGTTGGGAGCTTAAATAGGCACAGTTGTGGGATTCAAACCCACAACCTAACATTTCAAATATAAATGCCTAACCGCTTTGTTATACACACCCTATTAGTATGTTTTTGTCATAAATATATATAGATAAATAATAAAGTTCGATTTTTTGGTGGAATCGATTTTAAGCGAAAATTTATAAATTTACGAAAATGAAAACTGAACTGATTCAGATTGGCTTAGTTTGGAGTCGAGTTTTTAGGGCGGACAGATTTTACTCACCGCTACTTGAAGCAGCAAATCAAATAGAAGTTATTAGGGCACATAAACAACACTAAGAAAAAAAATGGACAACGCACCATCACCATAGCCCCATCAAATGCAACACTGCTCTCGACTGTAGAAAATAAAATTAATTTTACAATTTTTTTATATACCTTTCTTTGTTAAGAGTTTGACATGATGGTTTTGAATTTGATGCATATTCAGAAGTAGTTAATAACAAAAAATTTGGATTTGTTGTTATATATATTAAAATTTTATTCATATATCTTCAAAACTGTTTTATCAGCAAATCCTTGAAAACTTCTAGATGCTAACATAAAATTTCTCCGTTTGCCATCTTGTACTGTCTATTGTGTGCCATTTCGAGAAATTTCACTCATAGAATATTTTCAATCATCAAATCGATAGAATTCACGTAACAAACCCCAAATTTTCGAGTGTCTTGATGCTCAAACATCATGTTACATTCAATTAGCACACCTCCTTAGTTTATTGTTGTATTCTGATAAGAGAATTGTAATCATTTGGTTTCTTCCAATATCTTATAAGTCACATTTTTTTTATATGCATTTTCATGAAAATTGGATTGTTTTACTTGGAAAAAATTGATCCGTTTTCTAAAAAATTTTAAAAATAAAAGTTTAATGTTTAGTAGTGAAATTTTTTCAAATAGAAAATTTTTAAACAATTTTTAAAATTTTTAACTTGTCTTTAGAAAAATTCAATTTAAAATTTACTTAAATAATATATTTTTGGGAAAGAAAAAGTTCCAACCTACTAATCCAACTATATATACGTCAAATTCCAACATTAATAACAACTAACTTTTTTATTTTTTATTTGAAATATGAAAGGTTAAAAATAAAAATAAAAGTAAAAATTGTTTTGTGATTAAAAAAGGTATGTACCATTCATTATTTTCTTAATTTATTTATATCATTCGAATTCTTAATCTTCCAAATATTTCTGTCATAAAAATATTTAGTTTTATGATTAATAAAAAATTGACACCATAGTAACAAGTTTTTTTTATGGTCCTCAAAAACTTGATTTTCCTGGTCATCATCTGCTTGTGAAAAAGGTGAACGTTGAGAGTTAGGTTGAGACTGTGAAAACACGCGCATAAACTTGTCCGTGTGTTCCTACATTTCACGTTGATCACGTTCGACTTGCTCTTTATATTTTCTCATATCTTCACACATCTTTTGTTGATCATGTTGCACTTGCTCTTTATATATTCTCATATCTTCATTCATCTTTTGTTGCAATTCTTGAACTCGTAATTCCACCTTCTGCTCCACCACTTCATCCATATGTTGTTTGAAACGCGGATCCGATGTAAAATCATATCGCGAAGTTGTTGAGGAATTGCTGAACGGATCAGGGTAAAATGTGGATGCCTGAGAGCCGAGGCCATATACTCGCCTCTTTTTTTCACTTACAACAACCTGCAGATATATGTTGTCGACGTCTACCTCCACAACCTCTGTAAACCCTTCTGTGATCTGCGAAGCAGATCAACCATGCTCTCCACGGTATCCTACATATTTCATTAATTAATTTTTACTTATAAAAATATATTTGCAAATGTGTTTTAATAATTTCCATACACAAAGAGAAAATTAACTAGTTAATATTTTTATATCTTACATTGACGTCCTTGGATCTTTTATCAACAAAAGATCTATCCTTTTTTATGTGCATCTTCTTAAATACTTCAAATGGGGTAGGAGGACGTTGTAACTCTTTTTCCTACAATAATTTACCATCAGTGAATTCATTCATTTAGGAAAAAACATAAGATAATTTGATAAAAGTGAAATTACAAATTATTACCAAAGCTATGTAGTGTTCAATTGTTGATCTTGAACTGCCTGTATGTGTAGAAAGACCGGTGCTCGGTCCACCTTTCTCTGTGTGACGATTTTTAGCAGCTTATTCACAATTTTTTTATATTCAGGGGTATTCCAATATTACTGCTAGCTATCTCATACTTTTTTCGGTATATCTTTATCTTTTTTTCCTTCAATTCGCATCTTGCACAACATATCACTAGATCTTTTTGCTGCCACCTTATAAAAAGCTTTCTTCACTGATGGCGTCTTTGCTTCATCCCATTGAAATGTTTTCTACAAAAACAATGTTAAATAACAAATATTACGTTTTCATATTATTTTACCTTCTTTTTGGTAAATTTTATTGAATTATATTTTTTAAGTGTTTTATACGTAACAAAAAAATTATGACATATATATTAATATGTAAATTTATTATTAAATTTAATACATATGAAATATTAAAGTAAACAAATTTACAATAACACAAATATTAAGAATCCAATTCTTTTATCATCTTTTATAATAGCTTCGATATCCATCATTAAGGAAATTTTCCATTTCTAATTAAGCATCAATATCCATCATGAAAGAAATTTCTCATTTCACAGACATTAATAAATAGCTTAATATTATTATCCTATATCAAATGAAAAAATTTATTGCATATTGACACTCCACATAGCCAGCACAAAAATAAAAGTTCACATTTAATGGTATATTAGATGAAAATTGTACATTTTTGACATTTAATATTGAAGAATTGTTTGTGTGGTTAGTTTTCTTTACAAAATAATATTATTTCAAAAATAAACTGTGTTTACATTTTAATACAATTAATTGGCCACATTCATATTGCTACATACTTATTTAGTGCATAATATTATTCATGCAATTATATATAATAATTATTTATACGAAATCCACATAACAATGAAGATATTAAATTTCGTTTTCTTAAACTATTGTTTAAAGTTATTTGTATTTAGAGCTATATATAGTGAACCTGTATTATTAAGAATGTCACCTAACCAAAATGAAAAAAAATTACTACATTTTTAACAACTTATTTATCATGACCGTAAACATAATAATTGGAATTTAGATATTATATTTTTACAGTGTATCCACATGCAATTAATCATTGAACTTCATTTTGCTTTAGGTTGGCAACAAAAAATATGTGAATTTTCTATTATTTTAGATGATTGAGTATATCGAAGTTTAAAATTTTTTAAATGTCTATTTAGATTATTAGCATATTCTAATCTAAATGATCATTTAGTCAATTCACACCATCATGAACAATAAATGCACATTTTGCATATGATAAAAGCATGTAAAAAATACTTCTACATAGTTATTATCATATATTTTAACAAAATTTATGTTAAATTCCTCCAATAGAACTCTTTTGTGGTAGTAGGCACTAAGCTTCATGTTGCACCTTCCTTGGCTAGCCTCTCCCAAAATATCTTTGTAATTTTATTTGAAGTCTTATTACTTGGTGAAAACCTGTTAAATTCAATAAATGAACAATGCAAATGTTAAAGTTTAACATTATAAAAAGCAACATCTGGAAGTGTCAAAACAATTAATTTTCTACATACATGTTTTCTCTATCAACTGTGAAAATATTGTAATTATTTCCCCTTTATGTACTACTGCATGTATGTGATGACCTGACTAGTGCTGATCCTATCGAC
>CATIWM010063843.1:0-17781 GCA_949671775.1 Mallotus repandus
TTATTATTTTTTGTTTTCAATTTTTATTTTTTTCTTATTTTTACTCTTATTTTTTTTGTTTTTAGTCTTGGTTTTGGGTATTGATATATATATGTGTGTGTGTGTGTGTGTGGTGTGCTCTATTTCAGAGCTTATAATTAACATATATAAATTATACAACTCATATTAGTTTTAATAAATAATTAAAATTTTAGCTATTACAGAAAAATATTTTGAAATATAATATATATATTTATTAGGTTGATATTATTTTATTTATTTTATACACGGAAAATAAACTAAAATATACAAATAATAAAATAGAAATAAATGAAAATATTTTCAAGTTTCATACATTTGAAAAAAATGGGGACTTGGATTCGAATTAATTGAATTGAATACAATTATATTTGAAATTTCATTACTATATTTATGAGTTTGAGATACCGTTTTTAATTTTCAAATACCGTTTTTGAGTTTCTGATACTGTTTTGAGTTTCAAATATTGTTTTGAGTTTCAGATACGAATAATATTTAGAAAATATACTATTTTTAATTGTATCATATGCGAATAATATTCAAAAAAAATATATTGTATCATATACGGATAATATTAAAAAATGTATATAACTGAATAATGAATATGACGCCTGTTTTGCATTTTAAGATTACAAAAATATATGGATAATATTCAAAAATGTATATAACTGAATAATGAATATGACACATGTTTTGAATTTTCAACATATACAAATAAGATTCCAAAAATATACGGATAATATTCAAAAATGTTGAATAATGAATATCACACTTGTTTTGCATATTCATATATACGAATAAGATTCAGAAAATATTGGATAATATTCAAAAGTGTTGTATAATGATATGACACTTGTTTTCCACTTTCAACATATACAAATAATATTCATAAAATATTTGGATAATATTCAAAAATGTAGTTAACTGAATAATGAATATGTCACCCGTTTTGCATTTTCAACAACCTATTTCAACAAACAATATCAAATACCTGTTTTTAATTTTTAATAAACTATATCTGACAGTAAACAAATGTTGTATGTTGTATGTATTTTTATAAAAATAAATCAATACAAAAAAAACATGAATTGAACAAAAATCTAAGGTAATCAATCAGAAACATGTCCAATTTGTTCACTTCAATTTGTGTCATTAATTATAATATTTTTGTTCTGAGTTCTCTTATGATATCATATATGTAAATGAAATCAATTTGCTATGCATGCATGAGCTTAGTAATTTGATGAAGGTTTTCTTATATATGGTTGTTCACAAGATGGCAATTTATTCACAAAACTAAGAAAGTGCTGATTGAATGATGTGGGTGATTCCATTAAATTAGACACCAAAGAATTACTTGTATAACAGCCAAAAGAGCAAACCCATTATCATAACTTATTTAAAAGAAATGATAAAAAATGAAAAAAATTGTAAATTATTGAATAGGATAAAATAAAAGAAGTTGATGTTTGTTGATCACTGTGCTGCACTAATAAAAGAAAATTAATAAAAAAGAAGAAAAAAAAGGTGATGAAGGCATATTGAAATTGAAACTCAGACTCATTTGTGATGAATAAAACGTAGTCTCTTTGTATATTTATTTCTCATAAGAACACCTAATTCTTTTTGGGTACCTGTTCTTGTAATTAACAGGCTTCTCACCAAAGAGAATAGTCTTTTCATCCTTAACCTTCAACTTGTGATGCTTCCATTGACCATGAACGGTATCATACTTGAACAAATGTCTAAAAAAAAAGACACACAAAGAAACCCACATCATCATCTGTTTATCACATCCAACACGAATTAATGGCGAATCTAAAAACTGAAAAATTATGTATAAATATTGCCATGTACTCAATGGAAATGAAGTGATCGTTAATAGCAATGAGCTCAACATCTTCTTTTTGAAGAGCTACTCTTGCTACCAACCTTCTAATCCTTCCAAATCCTGATTTGATTTTTCCGATTCCAATCAAACACACATCAGATCTCAACCGCTATAAGATCATATAACATAACAACAGACCAAAACATGTATAATTACTATTGATTATGATCTTAAACTTGCTTGCATATCAAAATCAAACATTGTATGAGTAGTTCAAGTCCCGAGACCCATAACTCCAAGTACCACTAATCACATCAACTCATAAACAGAGCCAAAAAAAAAAGAAAATCAAAAACAAAAAATCGATCAATCTTTGCCCATCAGAGAAAACAAGAAAGATCCAGTTGAGAAAACAAGGAAAAAAATAAGTGGGTAGAAGAGAAAAGATAGCATTGAATTCAATATTTACCAAAATGAAACCATTCTAGCAACCAGGCTTTTTAGGAGCTAAATCATCATCATGCACTATATCCCCAGCTAAAATAGAAGATATCTGGAACAATCCAGATCTTAAAAATGTCAATTAAAATAAGGAAGATGGAATTGTGAAAAGGAGAAGAAATTAAAAAAAAAAAAGGAAGAAAAAGAAGCTCTCGCGAGGAAGAGATGAAGGAAATGAATGAAAATTTGAGTAGATTCATTAAAATGAATGAAATGAATGAATAGAAAAAAAAATGCAGGTAAAGGAAGAAAAAGATGACGCAAACAAAAAAAGAGCACGCGTGAAAGATAAAATGAAAAAAGATACGCTTGTAATATTTAAAAAACGTAGGACATTGCATGTTAATGACACCTATTTTTTGAGCATTTATGTAAAAAAAAAAAAATTTCACTCTAAACAATGAAATTTTATTAAACTTTAACAAATTTAATTTGATTTTGTTATGATTATAAATGATAAATATTTTTAAAAAATTAATTTAAAGTGACTAGATACATCATAATTTAAACTCGATATATTATTTAAGCTAAAATAATTGCATATTAGTTGATTCCAACCATATATGGTGCAGTAGTACTTTTTTAAAAATGACTTTTGTGCATTACATTGTTTAATTTGATCAATTAATTAGTACGATTTTAAATTTTTTAACGATGTGAAAAAAAATAATTAACTTACATTTAAAAATTAATTACAACATCACAATTAATTTATTAATTTACTAATACACATTTTTTAAGTTGTATTTTGTACGAACGATCTTAAGAACATCCAACAAAGAAAAAGCGGATTATTCCTCCCCGATATGTGTGATTGAAAACAAAGACAATGTGCCTCTCTCGTATGAACCACAAAGGCATGAATGAATGTAGACAGAAGAGCCTTACAGTCTACCAATGAATATACCAAACCCAGAGAAACATCTACAATTAATAGCTTCAATCATGGAAAGAAGAACTTCACGGAATCCAAAGACCTCCGCCCATCGAGGTTCTACAGCTCAAGCAAGTAACATTGCACCATCCAGTGACTTTTATTCTAAAATGATATAGTTATTTATCTATCCACTATGGTTGAATGGCATGAGACGCTGGAAAATATCCAAAGTAGTGGAGTTTTAATTTCAGCTCTGTCTTTTTTCCCAACACTTCAGAAGAGACAAATTTATCATTTGTATATTAATTAAAAATAAAATTATATATATATATATATATATATTAAAAGAATTGACATTTAGCTGAAGTTATGTTTTCATAATTAATTTAAGTAATAAACAATTTAGATATCATGTTGAGTAGAGCAGGATCGAACTCCACCTACTCTTTTTCTCTTGAGGTGCTGAAAATTAATCATTTTTACTAATTATTCAAAAAAAATTAAGTGTCAATTTTTTCAACCCACACTATCCTTAGGTGTTTAAAATACCCTTAGCATATAAAAAGTTCCCATCCAAATTTCGGATTATAATACTCATCATTATCATAATATACACATACAATCATAGAATTGCAATATTTATAAAATTAGTTATATATGTTTATAATTCCATGTAATAAACAAATAATTACATGCATCTTGTGGGTTATTAGTCCTAATTTAATGCAATTTTTTTCTAAATCATTGATATTTAGAATTTACTAAACTCTTCCTAATTTAATTTAATTTGAGCAGAATTATAAGAGTAGCAAAAATTTACATACAACTAATCTAATGAGATATATATATATACACACATACTAGTAAACAACCACATGTTTTACATGTGAACAAAAAATTTAGTCGACTCGTGATATATAGTAAATAAACAATTAATAATAATAATAATGTATTATTATTATTATTATTAAATAAAAAGTTAAAAATAATGGTTGTAATATTTAAATTGTTATATAAAGAAAATATAACTTTTATTATTTTTTTAATTTTTATTTTAAAAAATAAACTAATAATTTTTTATTATCTTATGATTAATTATGGCCATAATATTTTTTAATATAAAATTAGTTCTAGAGTTGAAAAAATATTAATTATAAAAAATATTGAGGAGCATTGTATAATTATTTAAATAAAAATTTTATCAAAATTGCAATGAATATAATTATATTAAGTTAATTTAAATTTTTTATATAAATAAATAACACTTTTATTTTTTAAAAATGTTATTTAGTTTAATAATAATAATAATAACAACAACAACAACAACAAGAGTGGTAATAATAGTATCAAAGTATATATTTAATAGTAAATAATAATAGTATCAAAGTATATATTTAATAGTTTATTTACTATTAAGAATCTAAAAAATTGCACGTAATTGTTTACTAATGTGTGTGTATATATATATATATATAACAAAAGAAGCCGCCACCTAAACCGATTATTCCTCATATATTTTACATGAATACACTAAATTAAAATTTTAATTAACCAAATTAATCAACAGCCAAATATTTTAAGAGTAGAGATTTTTACACTTTCTCTATTTATAAATGCACTCCATTTGAATTTTATATTAGATACAATGACTTTAGTACCCTTTAATTAAAAATTATATTTTTATCAACTTAATTAGTATTTATAAAATGTTTCTTTCAATTATTTTATTTTATATTAATTTTTCACTATTTGTAATATTTTTAGTATTAATTCTACCATATTATTAAAAAAATTTAGTAAAAACTTAAAATTAAATGCACCATTGAAATTTTTGTTTACCATGTATAAACACTTGAAATGTTAATATAATTAAAAAATTAAAAATTAATATTTCACAACTAAATTTATAAAGAAATATAACTGCTTTTTGATAAAATTTTAGCAATATAAATTAAATAGAAAAATAAAATAATATAACAAATTATTAAAACTATAAATAGCTCTTGTTTGTATTTAAATTATTAATTTTAATCATATATACATAATTAAGTTAGTATTGATTGTTGTGAAACCTACACTTTTTATAATTTAATAAAATATAATTATTTTAAATTAAAATAATTAAATTATTTAAATTATAAATAAAATTAAAATAAAATGCAATTACCAAATAAAAAAATCCCTGCTAATATTTTGATTTGACAATACTTGCTAAATGGAACTGCTCAGGTTTGGGCGGAGTTTGGACTTGGTTGTTGGACGGCGTGAAGTGCAAAAAGCTAGCTAGAACCTCAAGCTGTGACCAACAATCTTGGAGTTGCTTCAATTCTTGACTTTGTTATCATCTAGTGAAGGAATCCTTTCCTATTCACACTTATTTAATCGTCAGCATATTGAAAACAAATTATCTATTTTAAAGTTTTGCACGAATTAATGTTTTAATTAATTAAGATTGTCTCCTAAAACTCTACTTAATCTTAAGTAATCATCTCTTTATATCGAAAAAATCAAAAAGTGACTAATTTAACAAGTGATGGGTGAAGATTTCCACCCTTTAACTACTCTTTTAACTTTTCTTTTTTCAGTTGTCAAATAATAATGCTCCAAGAAACTATGAATTAATGCGAATAAAAAAGTGAAGTTGTGGGCTCAATATTATCCTTTGACCATTTCCAAAGATTGGATATATATTTTTTCAAATAGGAAAAACATATTATGTGACTGTCCAACTTTTATAGTTTGTTTCATTTAATTTTTATTTATTTATTATATTTTAAAAAAAATTTAAATATTTATTTAATATATATTAAACTCTTAAAAATTTATTTGATACAATATTGAAATCTTAAACATTTATTTGATACAACATCGAATTCTTAAACATCAATTCTACTTTTTATTTTTTTGTTAAAAATTATTCAATTAAATAAATATTTAAGGGTTTTTCAAAACACAATAAATATATAGGGGCTCAATGAAACAAACCACATAAGTTCAAGAGTCTATTAATGGATTTTTTCATATATGAAAAAACATATATATATAATGATGAGTTCAAAAGGTGAAACTTTTAATTTATAGGTTGAGGTTGAGTTTACAATATAATTTTTGAATGCGCATACTGAAATTAATTGGAGTTAATTCTTTAATATTTAATTTTTTTATAAATGAAGGGTTGATCATCTTTTCTATAAAAAACTTATATATAAAGGTGATTTTAGAGAAATTATATAATAATGAGTTTTTAAATTTATATTAAAAATAAAAAATATCAATAAATAAGCAATCTATTGGTAATATAAAATATAGATTTCAGATTTTATTATTGTTGATTTTTAAATTTAACTTTCATTTAATTGAAAGTTTATGAATTAATTTTTATTTTTCAATCCATTATTGTGCTTAAATTATTAGACATCTTTATTAATGAAATAATTATTCACAAATTAGGGATATAATGAGGTATAGAATTTAAATTTTATCACCATTAATTTATAAAATTAATTTTCATATAATTTAAAATAAAATAATTATTTTTTATTAGACAATTTATTAATATTTAAATTATTTAATCTCGGTATTATCAGTACTTAGAAAATAAAATTCTTTTATATGTAAAGACATTATCGAAAAGATTAATAAAATCTCAGCATTATAAAGAATATTGTTTTGTACCATATGAATAAAAATGAATATCGTTGGTAGAGGAATATTTACAATGGTGGCGCTGGAGGTAGGTAGGTTGGATGGAGATAGAACAAAGTTCTAGTAATAGACATCTCAATTGATGCAGGAATAGTTAGAGCATTTTTTCTAAGGAGTTGGAGTTCATGATTTCAAGATCTCCCTCCATTTCCAAGATTAATCTCCTAAAACTTCTGTATATGGATTTAAAAATAAATTTCTCTGATAAATTTTATAAAATAATGCAATAATTAATTCGTAACAAAAATTACATATTTTTTTCAACTGATATACCACTTATCAATAATAAACAAAGCTAATCTACATTAGAAGTATAATTGAGCCGAGTCGAGTTAATATACTGTCAAATTTAAAGTTGACTCGACTTTTAAACTCGAACTCGATTCAAACTCAATCGAGTTTTTTTTGAAAGTTGAGCTCAACTCAATTAATTAAATTAAATTTTCAAATTTTCAAATATATATATTTTAAAATATCAAATTCGACTCAATTAAATAAAATATATTTATAATTATATTAAAAAAAGTGAAATGGTAAATATACACAATCTCAATTAAGTTCGAATAAGATTGTGAGTTTATCGAGTCACATATTTAAAAATTTAATCTCAACTCGATAGTCTATTTGAATAGTTTGAACTCGAGCTCAACTCCACAATAATCAAATTAATTTTAAATTTTTTTCAAATTAATTCTGAATAATTTGTGAGTCTGTGTGACTCGGATGGACTCTAACTCACATGATTTAAAAAAAATAAAGTAGTAATAATAGTAGAGTGCAGCGATGTTAGTTAAAATCTAGAATTGGTAAAATAATGCGGCGAGCGAGGAAGGTTTGTACCACATGATAAATGCTAATGCTAAAGCTAGCCGCTCCCGCCGTTACTTGCCTTTTAAAGACGGTTGTTGCATTGTATGGTCCAAACACGTAGCAAGAAAATTTTGGTCTGTGCTGCAAAACCTTCCTAAACGTTTACTCACCCATTGCCCATTTTCAACTGAGACTGAGAGGGGGAGTTTCCTCTTATACCACCACAATTGCAATTGCAATTGCATTCGCAATCGCAATTTTCATAGTGAATTATATTAAAATTTTCGTTTTAAGTAATATAATTTCATTTTATGTGAATTTATATAGGCACAAATTTTCCATGCCCTATACAACCTACAAATGCAACATTTCTTATTTTCTTTTTTGTTTTTGTTCTGGTATTAATCACTCTTATGTTGGGGATTGATTAGTTCATCTACATCCCATTGTCACATTGTCTCCCCTCTACTCCCTTGTAAATGATCAATTAGTGTTTATAATTAAAATTTGAAATAAATATTCTAACCTTACTCGCATTCAATCCGTCCGTTCAAAAATCATAAATTTACTTTAACTTTCAAATACATATATATGAAATGTAGCTTTTTTTTTCTTATGTACTCCTCTCGTAATATATCAAAAAAATCAATAGTAATGTAATGAATTAATTATTTGAAAAAAGTTATATACAATTTAAAATGAAAAAGGAAAGGATCCTTTGCTTAAAATGTTTAGAATTGAATAATTGTTATTTATGATAATAATAATAATAATTTAGTAGTAGTAATAATAATAATATAATAATAGTAGTAGTAGTAAAATTTGTAATCTTTTCCGGCTACCCATGTATGGCATGGAACGTACCATAAGCTAGAAATTATGTAAAATATCATATTTTTCACGACTAATGTGCTAATATTGTAGAAATTGCGTGTTCTTGCAGCAAATTAAGTCAGCAAAGAACCATAAAACGACATGATAATTTCATGCTTGCTTCTCCTTGAATTTGTTCAAAATGCAATTAATTTCGTGCCATTCATGTAAACAATTCTAATTAATTAAGTCCAAGAATGATGCAATATTTAATTATAAATTATACTTTTTTTTTCCTCAAGTAATAGTACACGTGCAAGATATTTTAGGGGCAGAACTTGTGTTAAAAAATAGGTAATGTGGGTATGCATGATGGGTTCCTTTCCCTATCGTAATAGTACAATAAATCATAAATTTGTTCGAGTCGGGTGGGCTAGTCGTTGACTAATGTCATTTGATGTAGCATATCATGATACGACACTAATGGGCAGCTACGGCCAACGAAAATAACAGCCATCGCTTTTTCAGAATGACAGATGAAACTGCTCCAAAATACATGCTTAAACATAAAAATAAATGGACAACACCCAATAAAAGTATAAACAGGTTGAGCCGAAACCCTATAAGTCTAAAATCACAATTTCATGTTAGACACTCAAGAAATTATAAATACAACTGTAATTTCTTGTCAGCATGTCTAGTTGAAATAACAAGCCACTAAAAACATAATACATGGTTACATACATATTTAGTGGATGAAATTTTTTCCACCAAAACAAGAACATGAGTATCTTTTTTTTTTTTTTTGCAATATATTACATTATAATTAGTTTGTTATTTCATATGAGATGCTAACATGAAATCCAGTTATATATTATAATTTCTCAAAAAACTGCATGATCTGAAAAAGTATTTTGGTCCACACATGCATATGTAGATATATACTAAAATTGAGCCCATATAATACAAAATTGATAAATTTATGTTAAAGTTTAATTTCGTTTATATGTCCACATGTATGTATGTATGTATATATATATATATATATATATTCTCTAAATTCAGGGGCAATTACACCAAATTATTGTTTATGTATTACAAATTTTAAATCTTATTTTCTTTTATGACATTATAAAATTAATTATTTATGCAAACTATTTCTTAAATGTTTTATAAACCAAATATATACAAATATGAAATAAATTGAAAATGAGATGTTTCTTGTAGAAAAACTGTAAAAGTAACGCCTGCGTAAGAAGCATATATATTTTGAAATTATAAGAAACATATACAAAATAACAATCATATTGTTTTTTAATAATTTGTGAAATACATTTATATTGTCACAAAGTTATAACAAACTGAATAATACTATAAATTAAACCGTATAATTCTCTTTCCATTGTCCATTGATGTTTTGTTCATCCATGCAAAATTAAATTATATTTTGAAATTAGTTGATGTCATATTTTTTTTTAAGAAAAAATAAAATTTTCATTCATTGAAGATCAACAATACATCTTGATAAACATATAATATGAATAAATTATAATCAAGAAGTATTGAAAAAAAACTCTTATAGAAAATATGAAACCGTTCGTCGCAATTCTTCAATCGCGTTGATAGAGCTATTTTGATTTGAAATTCGATAATTTGTTCAACAATTTTTATGCTCCACTCCATGACATTCATTAGCCATAAATCGACTCTATGATCTTTAATTGAGTCTGATTGTAAAAATACTAACAAAAGTTTCATAATAAAGAGAAATATAAACTCTTTAATTAATAATTTTACGAATGAAGAACAAAAAAATAAAAATAATAAAACAAACATATTAAATATCTATATTTATTGGATGGAAAAATAAAATAAAATAGAAAAAACAATAAGAGATCACTGCCGATCTAAAAGATGATTAACAGTGGCCAAAAACAAAAGTATTTGATGAAAAAATTTAAAGAGAAAAGATAGAAGAAACGACCAGGTGTTTTGTTGATGTCATATGTTATGAATATTATTGATTAGAAAAAATATTTTCTGGATAAATTTAAAAATTGATGGATACATGTTTTTGTTTAGAAACTAAAAAATACAAGACATATACAATACTGAAAAAATATATACTAAAATTCTGGATAAATTTTCATATTCGATGCAAGTTTATATTTTTTTGTATATGCTGACACATACAACATCATATACTAATTTCTAATATTGAAAACCATTTGTAGTTTCTTATATTATACAATGAGTATGAAATTATAATTCTAGAATTTTGTTTTAGGAACAAATTGAATTGAATGTAATGGAAGCTGAAAATTAATGATTGGAAATTATGAATTTAATGTTTTTTCATATAATTTTGTTGAAATATACTTGAAGTAAACAATAATGCACCTTGAAATCTTGTTTTTTTCTTGTTCCTTTCTTGCTCTTCTTTAATTCGAAATCAATTTTGCTGAAATTTTTAAAAAAGAAATTAATGTTAGTTATGGGTAGAGAAAATATATTTGTAATGATTAAGATGATGAAGATTTGATTTATGGTTAAAATAAAAGAATGTATGTTTGGCGTTTCTTCTTATTTTTTGCATTCGAAGTTTTTGTGGTTATGCTTTTTTTCTACTTTTTGCTTGTGGTATTTGTGAAAAGATTTTAGGGTTACGGTATTTTTAAAAAGTTCAGAAGTTGTTATGTTTTTTAAAAATAGAAGTACTTTTTAGAATATTTTTATAAAAATTTCCTAAATTTATGGATTTCTAACAATTTAAATATTACTCAGAAATCAATATTGGTGTATGTATATATATTAAATTTAAAAATATGATGTGTAATAAATTTTTAAAATATTGTAAATTGTTATTGGCTGAAGTCTAAGTTTGAACAACAAAACTATAAAATATAGCACAAGGAATACAGTTGTGTAAGGATATAACGGCCGCTAGCTAATTATAAAGAAAATTTTGACTGACATGATGGCTACAAAAGTTGAGTTTTTAAAAAATTAATGGTAGTTAATGACCCAATAATCTCCATATAATTGCACACCGACCAATGATTAAATTATGTACCTAAGACTTTGTCCCTGACACAACTTCAAATATTAGACAGTAAAAAGCTGATCCTTACGCTTATAATACACGGTGTATAATGTGTTGTCAGGCTGCGATCTAAATGTTTGTTTTCAAATACAAATAATAACCTCCACATAGTATGGCCATGAAACTACGTCCACTTCACAACTTTCATCTCTTTTTTTCTTTTTCGATTCCCCCACTCCCTTTTAATCTCTCGATTTTAAAAAAGAAATCAAAATATTTTATAAATATCTCATACTAAGTTTTGACCTCTAAAATAAATATTTAATAATTATTAATTATTAAAATAAATTAATAAAATCTATTTTATTTAAATAATATTTTAAATTTAAATTATAGTGCATATAATCACGTTAAATATTTATTAATAAAATCTATCATTTTTGTAATTTTATGTAAATCTATTTGAATTAATTAAAATTTAATAAATTTTAAATAACAGTAATTCAAATAAAAAAAAAAAAGTGCCCACCACTAGCACAAAAATATGTCTTTTCAAAAGTGTCACTGGAGCCACTATATATTTCAATGATTTCAGTGCTTTAAGTGGTGATGACAAAAAGAAAAAAAAATGTCTAAATTTTGACACTGTCTAAACCTTGGATTATAACCTTTTCTTTACGTACATTATATGATTTGAAACTCATGAGATTTTAATTGAATAATAGGTTAGAGCCGAGGATAGAGGCGCTGGAAAGTGATAGAGAGAGGTCGGGCTTGAATCCTGGATTTCAGGCTTTGACCCATAAGTGGTGCAGTGGAGATTGCACCAGAGAATTACAACTCCGCGTTTTATTTCTTACTATATTTTTTTAATATTAGTATTTTATATAAAAAATAATATTTATATAGTTATTAAAATTTTTAGTATCAAATAAGATCAACAGTAAATAAATATAATCTATATTATCTTCTTTAGATTATATATATATATATATATATATATATGATCTATCTATAATATATAAAAGTCTACGAGAAGAGGAAGGGGGAAGGGGGAAAACAGACAAAATTATGAAAAAAATTTTACTCATTATTATATAAAAATTGGACAATTTTGTCATTTATTAATAAAATAAAAATTAAATTAATTAAAATATAATTCTAATTGAATAAAAAATCTATTTCCTATTTTAATTAGATTAACTTCTATTCAATCTCTAATAAAAATTAAATTAACTAAAATAGTTCTAATTTAATTGAAAGTATGTTTTCTATTTTAATTAGGTTAACTTCTATTTTATCTCTAATAAAAATAAAATAAAATTATATTTTCTATTCTAATTAGGTTAATTTCTATTTTATCTTTAATAAAAATGGAATTAATTAACATAAAATTCTAATTAGAATTAACCTAATTAGGTTAGCTTCTATTTTATCTCTAACAAAATTAAATAAATTAAAATTTTAGTAGTAATTTTGTTAAGAAATTATATTTTTTGTATTTTAATTAGGTCTACTTATATTTTATTTAATATAAATCAAATTAGATAGCATAATTTTATAAGTCTCACTATATTAAATTTAATAAGTAAATAATTAAAATTAAAATTAATAAATTTTATAAAATAATTAATTATGAAAACATTAATGTGAATAACGTTGAAAGATTGATCTGTCTATATAGAAAATTCATAAAAAAAATGTAATAAATTACAATATTATAACTTGATTAAGTTTGTAAAAATAAATTATTATTTAGATAAAATATTAAATGGGTGTTTTATAATTGTTCCAATAGAAAATTTACTAAAATTGTAATAAATTACTATGTTATAATGTAACACTATTAAGATTGAAAAATTAAATTGACATATAAATAAAATAATACTCTTATTATTTTTAATGCTTATTAAATTAAAGTTGATTAAGTAAATAAGTATAATTAATTAAAATTTTTATTTTCTTGTATCTATAATTATATTTTTTTTAACAATAGAGCGTATAATTTGTTTGAAAGTATATTTTTCTGTTAGAAAAATAGTATAATTGTCGTTTTTAGATATTTTTGTAAAATTGAACAAAAAACGTTAAAATTAAATTTATCAGTATTTATCACTTAATTATTAGTTGAACTTAAAAAATTATTTTAAATTATTTTTAAGCAATAGAAGTATAAATATTAAAAATATTAAAGAAATGAAATATCATAACTCAAATAAAAAATTTACTAAAATTGTAATAAATTATAAGTTCAAAGGAGTTGTAGTATTTAAATTGTTAAATAAAGAAAATATAACTTTTATCATTTTTAAATTTTTATTAAAAAACAACTAATAATTTTTTATAATATTATAATTGATTATGACCATATTATTTTTTATACGAAATAATTTTTAGAGTTGAGAAAAATTAATTGTAAAACATATTGAAGGAATATCATATAATTATTAAAATAAAATATTTATCAAAATTGCAATGAATTATAACTATATTAAGTTAATATCAAATTGCTAATAATAATAATAATAATAATAGCTTATTTATTGTATATCACAAGTCTAAAAAAATTTATTCATGTGCGAAGTACGTGATTGTTTTTAAGTGTGTGTGCGCGCGTATGCTAAATAAGCTAACAACTAGGTAGCGTGATTTGATTCATTGATAAATTGAATTTATAGTGATATTTTTATAAAAAATAATCTTTCATGATATTTTGAAATTAAATCACAAAATTTTGAAAACAAATATGACATTTTCAGGAAAAAGATAAAAATACAAAGAATAGTTATTATTATTACAAGAGCGAGCCTTAACAATAAGAAGAATATGAAGAATATAAAAAATGGAGATAAATTGATGGAAAAGAACAAATAGAGGGATTAAAATGAAATAAAATTTGGTCCGGTAATAAATATTATGCTATATGGGTTCTTGTTTACTATACTTTAGTTGAGACTTCATCAAGTAGTAGTGGCAATAGCAATGATAATAATAAGAATAATAATATTATACTTAAAGATAATAATTATGTTTAGATTTTTTTCTTAAAATTATAAAAATTGATTGAAAATTTGTCAGCATTTTTAAATTAAGAAGTAACTAATTTTAGTTTATATGAAAGTTAAAATAAATTTAATTGTTTTGGAATAACTTATAATTAAAATAAATATTGTTTTTAGGAAAAAAAAAGGAGTACATGTGTGATGAGTACAATTGATAAATCTTTCAATTGGTCATAACTAACTGTTATATTTAGTATTGTGGTCGATCGTATCCATGACATACGCATGTAAAATATGTAGTGTTATTTCTTGGTACTTGGGTAAATGATATGTTGTTTTTGCCTTCTTTCATAAATTGACTTTTGTCTATTATTTACATTTTTATTTATTGACAAATGTTTGCATAGGTGTTTAGGCCATGCTTTTTGTGTGAAATATATAAAATAATTCTTTGTGAAATAAAGGTAATATGGTGTGGGGGTATGGGATTTAAAGAAATAGTAATAATAATAATAATAATAATAGATGGAAAAAGAAATGAAAGAGATAAAGGGATTAGGGGTGTGCATCGGTCAGTTCAGTTTGGTATGACTGACTGTTAAACTAATTTATTTATGAAAGCAGAACATGTAATTCGAACCGAACCAAATTGCATGGAAGAATCAAAAGTTTGGTTAGCCGAAATTAATCGAAATTTTTGGTTCGGTTGATCAATATGGGATGTTGGGTTAGGCCAAACAGAATCAAACTTATAAATATATATATAACTAAAACTTTTTGGGCCTTTGGTCGTTTACAATGTTAACAAGGGCTATTCTGAACATAATTATGGACCTTGCCTATTTACAAAGTTTAGTAGCCTAATTTTGACAATTCTAGTCATTTACAAGGTAAAATAGTAACTTAAATATACAAAAATTGCTCCAATAATTAGGAATTACATACAAATAACTAATTACATCTAATGACTTAATACAAAATAAGAAGAGCCTACAAACATAAAAAAAAAAAAGGAATTGCAGAGTTTTGGTCTTATGTTCCACAAAAAATACATTTGCCTGCACCAATAAAAAAATTGAAGTAGGCTAAAATTCTAAGTGTTTTCCCCACAAAATGAAATAAAAGAGAAAAGATAAATTAAACAGATAAAAAAATGCAAATTAACAAGATATAGAAATATAAAAAAGGCTTAGATTTGCTTAGTTTCATGTCATGCTCAGCATACGACTAATAAGCGACAGTAATAATAGCATTAGTCAGAATAATCTAAGGACACAAAATGCCACCAAGCTTATATATTGCAAGTATCTTGAAAATACTCAGACATGTAAAGGGTGGAAGCATCATCACAGCCACAAGCATAGAGAAAAAAGAGGCTCAGACTAAAATTCTAACTCATTATTGGAATGCGGAAACAATTCTGATAGCTTATGACAAAAACTTAAAACCACCAAAGAAATATAACCAAGCAACCAAAAATAAATCAGAAATTATAGGGTGGAAGCATCATCATTGCCTCTTATAAGCACTACAATAACATTGCATAAATGGTCACATGTGTAGATGGAAAAATGCAAAGTAGGCAACAAACATGTAGTGCACACAGATACTCAAGTAATCCAGCAAAGACAGGTAGTGCACATGAAAGCAAAGCAATCAAAGACAGACCATGCTTTCATTTAGCATGATTTAGAGGCAGTGGTAAATGCTGATGTTGTGTGCAACCACCTTCACTACCCAAAAAAATTATGTTATCTAACTTTCATTTCATGTTGATGGGCCAATGCCCTCTTCCCCTTGTACTTGTGGCATATATGAACCAACACAGAAAAAAATTATTAGAAGATAGAAGAACAATTTCAGAAATAAAAAGCCTCAACTTTGAATCATATGCCTGTTTCAAAATTCTCAAGTTCCTCAAGTGATTCTTTTATTGACAGTTGGCAATATGGCCCAACCCTTAGCCAAACCTGAATACAAATGAGTGCCTGAACAATCTTAGGAGTCAAAGAACTCTTAAAAGCATCCAACACATGGCCATTTGTGCTAAAGCATGATTCAGAAGCAACTGTGCTTATTGGCACAACTAGGACATCTCAAGCCATCTTGGAGAGGATAGGAAACATCTTGGAGTTGAACTCCCACCACTTCAAATATCAAATTTATCATTCTCATCCAAGATAGACTCATTTTGATATATTTCTAGCTCACTGCCTTTACTTCTACCCAAACCACTATCCATTTTCTGCTTCTTATATTTCGCCTTCAACAATGATATAGATTTCCCTCTCTTAGGCATAAAACTAGTAGAGGATGAATCACATTCAGAACCAGACACAACAGATTGAGTAGAAGAATCATATAAAGCAATATAATATTTAAATAGTAATTGCATATTAGATCTAACTGTAGTGTACAGATTACAACCAACCTCAGCCCCATATATTTTCTTTAAAGAAAATTCCATATACTCAAGTTTATCTATAGGATTAAGAATATTAGAGATAAAAATGAGTGTATTAATTTTTTGAGGGTCTCCCCAATATTCATACATATTTCCTGAACAGAAAGGTCAGTTGCATTCTCCCACTCAAATAGCATGTAATGCAAGTCAGATATCTCATAGAAGAAAGCATTTGATGTAATATATTAAGAACCATTGATTCTTAATGTCATGTCATAGAAGATTTTCAACGTGTCAACCAGTTGTTTAACACACATCCAATCCATGAAATCAAGGATATCCTCACCTAAGTCTATTTTGAAAGTAGTGTCTTGTTCCTCATATTTATCAAATACCCTTTCAAATAAGCATGCAGTTTGCAACATCATATAGGTGGAGTTCCACCTTATGGCCATATCAAGGGATAATGAACACTTAGACTCTATCCTAACTAATTGACATAGTTCTTTGAACTTCCTCAAACGTGAAAGTGAGCTCCTAATGTACTTAACACATTCCCTTACTTTTTTTACAGATTTGTTAGCTTCTTTTAACCCATCATGTACAACTAAGTTTAGTATATGAGTTATACACCTCATATGAACATATTTACACCTAACAGTGCTAGGCCCCTAACTCATTAACTTATTTCTAAAATACCCAACAGCAACATCATTTAAACTAGCATTATCAATAGTTATAATGAACGTAGATTTGAGCCCCTAGTCAAGAAATGCA
>CATIWM010063962.1:0-16043 GCA_949671775.1 Mallotus repandus
TTGATTGGTTGCCTTAGGGTTAGATGGATGTTCAAATTAGGGTTTAATGAAATTGCATGTAATTAGGGAATAAGATAGTAATTAATAAAATAAATCTAAATGAACACAAGACTAAAAGAAGTTGGTATTCCGTATCCAGAACTTCTGGTTATGGTGCTAGCTTGTATTAGAGAATTGAGTTACCACCACTTTCGGTTTGTCCCAGTTATTACCCTGGGTGGCGTCTCCTCATCTCCACGCCATGTCTTTGTGACAGTGGTTAGTGTGTTCCCTAGAGCCCTGAGCTCAAACAGTGTTGTGGTTGCAATAAACTTGGGCACGCGCTAAACCCCGTCGTCTACAATAAGCTAGTTGAAAAGGATCAGGTTAGGATGATTATTCAAAATATATCACCTAATTTGGTTAAAAGGTTGCAAATGATGAACCCTAAGACATTTGTAGACCTTTATGACTATGGGTTGCAAGTTGAGGAGATTGAAAGTGAGAAAAAGAAGACTACTAAAGGCACTGGGATAAGAAACTACCCAATTGGGGGCACACAACAAGGAAACACTAGTCAGGTTGTGGAAGTTCATGTTGTCCAACAACCGAGGAGATTCTCAAACTTTAACCAACCCTTATCTAAGGTCCTAGAGCATCTATTGCAAAATGGCTTACTTCAACCTTTACCTAATCCAAACCCACCAAACCCAAACACCCCAGACTATAACCCAAACAAGCATTGCAAATTCCACCAAAACCTTAATCACTCTACAGATAATTGTACCCGCTTCAAACATGAAATCCAAAACCTTATAGACTCTGGAAAAATCACAGACCCTGAAAATTCGAATGCCAGAAATAATCATTTCCCAAACTACCAAAATGTTCCACCCCCAATTACCATGATGATTAATTCAGGAGTTAGTGAGGAAGAAGTACTAAGCTCCTTTGAGGACCTAGACCTTAAAACCAATGAGAATACTC
The DNA here is from genome assembly GCA_949671775.1 of Mallotus repandus. Taxonomy (NCBI): domain Eukaryota; kingdom Viridiplantae; phylum Streptophyta; class Magnoliopsida; order Malpighiales; family Euphorbiaceae; genus Mallotus; species Mallotus repandus. Next base: position 967 of record CATIWM010063962.1, read on the forward strand.
CTGATGCCCCCAAACAATCCTAAAGAGGAGTTGAAGATTTATTGGGCCAACCTTCTGGCAAATTCGATTATAAAGTATTTTACTCCAAACCACCTTGTTATGATATTCCTATTGAATTAATCACACCTGGAGGATGGGGTGATGAATTTGGAGATGACACTGAGCCATTAAGTGAGAATAGTGAGAAATCTGAGGCTCCTAAGCAACCATAACAGGGAGTTGAATATTTGTTAGGATAGCCCTCAGGCAAGTTTAACTAAAAAGTTTTTTACACTAAGTCATCTTTCAGTGACATACCCCTTGAAACAATGGTGCCTACTGGATAGGGAGATGAATTTGAAGAGGAGGACAATGAAGGCTATAATGTGTAAATTGACAATACATAAGTGAACCATGGTTGTCGAGAATAGCTGCTATATCAGCCACCTTAAGACTTAGCATCCCTAGCATCTAGAATAGAAAATAAATTTCTTGTGTTTTCTTTTAACTTTTCATTTTCTTGTGAACATTTTATTTTCATGATCGATTATATGAATTCTAATTGTGCTTATTTGTGTAATGTGCATCCTAATGATATTGTGCATTGTGACATTGATCGCATCTGCATGCTTGGCATAAACCTAATTTCAAGTAGATTCATTCAGTATAGGCACAAATGAAAATTCAAAAAATATTCATATACCATATGGTATAACTTTTAAGAAGAGAGAAAATTTTGAGAGAGTATGAAAAGAGAAAAATAAAGGAAAATAAAGAATGAATGAAAGGGTTAGCCAGGTAAAAATGAGAGAAAAATATTATGTGGAAAAATTTTAGAAGGCCTAACTAATAACAAAAGTTGTATCATATAATGTAATGAATGTTCTCATTTTTGCCCTAATGGATGAATAAAGTTGAATTTGAGTTTATTGTTCAAATATTGCATATTCGTCTTTATCATATTGCATAAGTATCTGAATGGAAACACAAAACATGATGAAAGCTAAACAATCAGAGCTATGAGACCACTATTTTAGTTTTAATTTTTTCTTCTTGTCATTCCTTTGTGATTCATTTTTGAAAAAAAAAAACCATTGTCCTCTTATATCTTGAAAACTCAGGCAGCTCAATAACTTGCATTGCAACTTGTGTCTGCTATCAATTATTGAATTAGCATCAAGCCTCATATTCTGCTCAAGAATTCTTCATTGCTATAAATTCCACTTTGACCAGCCTCTATTAAGAGCAAGTCTAATGATAGGCATGAAGGAAAATTATCAGAAACTGGGGGCAAAATGTAGCTCTGGGGGCAATTTGGAGGCAAAACAGTAAATCTGCACTTAAAGATTGAAGATGAACACTAAAGTATAAGAGTCATCAAAAGAGTCTTGGGGGCAAAAAGAAATGAACTACAAGCAATAAATAATAGTTCATCCATATAGAACAATCATCAAGTCATGGACTTTCTCAGCCAATTGGTCATCTATCAAAAGAACTACATCAGAAGCTTTAGCATCAGAAGTATCAACCTTGAAGCATTCAAGGCTCAAATCAGCAAGTTATTGATGAAGCACCTCGTTGTTGCATCCCAAGTAGAAGACCTGTTAGGATCATGCATATGATACATAACATGCATACATCTATTGTGAAATACTTGCTTTCCATGGTAAAAAATCTTTGAGATAAGTCAAGATTATACAAATACTTCGCTACTAATATTCAAAATTAGTGTTGTAAAGTACAGGAAAGTAGTCAGAGTCTGGAGAAGTGAAAATAGGAAGGGCAATACTATCAAGATGAACTAGATGCTCAATGGGCCTATCTAACAGGGAAATATCATTGATGGTAGTACTCACAGAAGTCTCATCCTAGGCAATCTCAAGAGGAATATACTTCAGGAGATGCACCTGTATGCATTTTTTACAGCCACAAGACTGCTTCAGCAGAGATGAAGCATCGAGTTCAGCCTCTCTCAACTCCTAATCTGAAGGTCTAACACACCAGCAATGCAGCTATCAGTTAGAATAGGGAAGAATGCATTCAATACTTGAGATGAATGCACTTTTGAAACTCCTCTGATCATGAAATAAGACCTCTAACTCCTAAACTTTTTTTGTAGGGGCTGTCAGGAAGAGAAATGAGGCCCTTTGCCATAGCATCAATGGAAATGATAAAAAGACAAACTCAGCTCTATGCCACGACTTCAAGGGCGAAGTATCAAAACGCTTGTGATATGAGACATCATCAACACTATCAAAAGGGAAGAGGAAAAACAAAAGGGAAAAAAGAAGGAAATGAACAAGCACGAAAGTAAGAATGAGCAAGAAGGCAAACGCCAATCGTTCATCAGAGTATCACCCAGTGTGACAAACATCTTGATAAATACTCAAGGGAAGTAACAAGACTCTATCCCTTTAGTTTATGCAATAAAATGCAATGTCTATACTAAAATTCATAAATTGAAAGTAAATTCATCAAGTTCACAAGATCATGTGTGAAAACTTATCCCATGAACTTTCGGTCTTAATGGCTCTTTTTTATTAGTCTCGCAGAGTTTGGATGTTTAGTTGACAGCTCTGTGCTGAGACTTTCTAAACTTTAATCAATTTAATGCTCGCTTTGCACCCGAACAAGGGAAAGAGTACGCAAATAACAAAATCTGTGGATTTGCAGCATAAATTGCTTGGATTTCAGATGTATTATTTCAGTCTTTTTGCATAGTAAATGTGCATCCAATCTACTCCAATGCTCAAATTGAGTAAGAGTACAAAATCCTTTTACGGTATCCACACTGAGAAATATGAGAAAGGCAAGGGAATACTAAGAGGATAATTGAAATAAGGGCAAGCATTCCTAATCTACTCCAATGCTCAGAAATGAGTAAGAGTAACAATGTGAATCTTTTGGTGGTATCCATGCTGAGTAATATAGGAAAGGCGGGAGAATACTAAGAGAGGACCTCGTTAAAAATTATTCTATTTACTCTAATGCTCTAAACAGAGTATGAGTATCCAAAGGACCTTTCCAACGGCATTCACGCTAAGTAATATGAGAAAGGCGGGGGAATACTTGGATAAGGAAGTAAAGCACAAAAATAACTCAAAGATTATTTTGATCCTTGAAATTTGATCTGTTTATGCTAAATTTCTACAAGTTTTATTTAGCGAGTTCTCCTTAACTTTAGGTGTGAAAATTAGCTTTTCACTTGGTAAATAAACGCTCTCAGCATAAGGTGGTTAATGATACCTCCAACTTTGCGAATGACAAATAAATAATACTCATGAAAATAAAAAATTAGTGGGATACGTTGAATGTACATTATCTTGTGATAAATGATGAATTTGCTTAAGTTAATGCACTTTTGTACAATCATCATGCTGAAACTAACTTTAACAAGTTTTTAAATGCAAAAGAAAATACATTCAGTGTGTGTCATCAGCACCGGCATTATCAAGTCAAATCAAGGTCATCGAGCAATGAAGGCAGCTGATCAAAGTCAATTAGCAGAGAAATTCAAAGCAATCAGTCAGCACCAATAAAAAATTCCAATCGACATGAAATTCAAAAGGTGATGTCTGCATTTTCACACACTGCATTCATTCCATTATACGCTACGTGGTAGCTATAATTCTAATTCACTCAGTTATATACTACATGGTAGCTATAATATGACTGTGAAGTTCATTTCGTTATACGCTACATAGTATCTGTAACAACATTTTTAATTCACTTTAGCTAGACACTAGATAGTAGTTATAGCACAAGTTGCTAGACGCTCCACAAGACCTATAGCACCTTTCACACACTCCTTTACTAGATGTTCCATAGGAACTATAGCACATTTTTAAATCACAAGTTCACTAGACATTCCACAGGAACTCTAGTGCAATTGGCTAGACATCCCACAGGGAATATAGTTAATTTCTTCAATTCATTTCACTAGATGTCCCATAGGGAATATAGTGCAATCAGCTAAACACTACACAGTAGTGATAGCATCACAGTTAGACGTCCTATTGGGAATATAGCTAATTTTATCAAATCAACACTATACGTTCGAGTATAGTGTGTTTTTAAATCAACACTATACGTCCGAGTGTAGTGTATTTTAAAATCAACACTATACGTCCGAGTATAGTGTATTTTCAAATCAACACTATGCGTCCGAGTATAGTATGTTTTCAAATCAACATTATACGTCCGAGTGTAGTGTATTTTCAAATCAACACTATATGACCAAGTGTAGTGTATTTTCAAATCAACACTATACATCCGAGTGTAGTGTATTTTCAAATCAACACTATATATCCGAGTGTAGTGTATTTTTAATTCAACACTATACGTCCGAGTGTAGTATATTTTCAAATCAACACTATGCGTCCGAGTATAGTGTATTTTCAAATCAACACTATACGATCGAGTATAGTGTATTTTCAAATCAACACTATAAGTTTGAGTATAGTGTATTTTCAAATCAATACTATATGTCCGAGTATAGTGTATTTTCAAATCAACACTATACATCTGAGTATAGTGTATTTTCAAATCAAAATTTATGAGCAGTTATGGATTGTAGCATTAAAGGTGAGCAACAAAAGGGATGCAGCTAAACACGAGCAGTTATGGACTGTAGCATCAAAGGTGATCAACGAAAGGGTTATAACTAATCGCGAGCAGTTATGGACTGTAGCATCAAAAATGAGCAACGAAGGGGTTACAGCTACACACGAGTAGTTATGGACTGTAGCATCTAAAGTGAGCAATGAAGGTGTTGCAGCTAAATGCGAGCAGTTATGGACTGTAGCATCAAAGCGTCAAAAGTGAGCAACAAGAGGGTTGTAGCTATTTAAAAATTGCCAGCAATTATAGATTGCAGCAGCACAAAGCTTACATCATGGAAAGATCACAAACAGAAATCTCAAGATACACAGGTAAGTATCCTAACTCCTTGCTTTTGAAATTGTGTGCTTATTTGCTTTGTCGCAATTTGTCAAGTAAATAGCGACAAAGGGAGGCAATTATAAGCACCCGATTTCGGGATGACTAGAGCATGGATGCGACAGAGGACCCAATGATGAAAATTAACTGTGAAATTAGATTTATTTGATCTGATTTATTGGTTTTGAATTAAATTATAAATTATTTAATTTTATGACTTATTTTAAATTTTATTACTTTGTTTATTTATTTATTTTAAAATAAATTTTCAAAAAAAAAAAAGAAGAAAGGAAAAAAAAAAAAAAAAAGTTAAAAAAAAAAAAAAAAAAAAGAGGTCGTATATGGCCCAAAGAATTCAAAAGAATTTACTTGGTGAAATGGCCAATGCATGGCCATGATTGACCATTACATTCTCTTGATCGGAAATGCTATATTCCCGATCGGAAATCTATATTTTCTATCAGAAATATAATTTTTTTCCGCAATTTTTTTATTTTATTTATTTATTTATATATTATTTTTATATTTAATTATTATTTATCCTAAGATGTTTATTAGTTATTATTTTGATAAATATGTTTGTTTTATTTGATAAATAATGAAAATAATTAAATAATTTTTTTTGTTTATCTTGTACCCAATTTAGAGTTATAGGGTATTATCACTATATATACGTGATTTTCTTAACAGAGAGGGGGAGGCTCCTAGGGTTTTATGATTTTTCTATGCATTTTCTGATTCTTAGCCGTCAGTAAAAAAAAACGCAATTCTCTTTCTTTGATTTCTACGTACTTTTCTTTTGATTCTAGATATAATCACATCCAAATAAATAAAAAATCACAGACAAACACAACAAAAGCCACAAGCTTTCATTAACGGTGATCACCTTCTGAGGGGCAATCAATATTGCATCCTATTCTCAAATCTTCATCCCCTTCTTCTTTTATTTTGATTTTGATTTTATTTTTGATTTGATTTTTTTTATTATTTTTCAATCATTCATTACCTAATTTTTATTTTGTCTTTTTTTTTTTCTATTTTCATGATGGTGGGAGTACCCTAAACTGTGGAGTGATTTGACATATGGAGAACTCATGAAGATCCATGAAATGTCATGGATTAAATTCTGTATTTTAACATAATTTTTTTAATCATTTGGTGTTATTTTATTTATTTAGTTTTATGGGTTGTATTTAATTTTATTTTATTAATCTGTACGTAGGTTGTAATAGCCCCAATAGTGGGAATAGTAAAATATTTACTTTTTTTTTGCTTTTTAAAAACAATTAGTAAATTAGGGTTTATTTGGTAAACCTTAATTAAAATCAATGGTGGCTTTAGATTAATTTTAGGTTGTATGTAATTAAAATTAGGGTTAGAAAAATTACAAGATGTTTGTTTTTTTTATTTGTTATTTTCTTTATTTATTATTTGGGCTTGTTTGTTATTTTTGATTCGTTTTGGGCCACAAGCCCACGTGTAGGTCTAACTCACTAATAAAATAAGCCTTTAAAATTAAATTTAGTTCTAATTAACTTTAAAATCAATTTAGGCCCATTTAGGTTAATTTAGACTTTAGACCCACTTTATGTAATTTAAAATAAATTTAGACTTAACTTAGCCCATTAAATTATTTATTTTAAAATAAATAGATTTGAGATCATTTCATTTAAATTAAAATAAGTAGAATTATGCCCATTAAATCAAATCCATTTTTCTTAAATTTGGTAGACTTAGGCCCACTTTAGAATTAAAAATAATAGATTGAAGTTCACTAATACAATTAAACTATAGGCCCACCTTTAGTTCCATTTCACTTGTAAATAAAATATGTAGATTTAGTTAACTTAAAATTAAAATCAAATATAGTTTGGATTTAGGGATGTTACGCCTCGAATGCATTTTTTATGTGCTTTTTCATGGATTGGTTGTCTTAGGGTTAGATGGATGTTCAATTAGGGCTTAATGAAATTGCATGTAATTAGGGAATAAGATAGTAATTCATAAACTAATTCTAAACGAACACGAGACTAAAAGAAGTTGGTATTCCATATCCAAAACTCCCAGTTATGGTGCTAGCTTGTATTAGAGAATCGAGTTACCACCACCTTCGATTTGTCCCGGTTATTACCCTGGGTGGTGACTCCCCATCTCCATGCTATGTCTTTGTGATATAGTAGTGTGTTCCCTAGAGCCCTGAGCTCAAACAGTGTCGCGGTTGCAATAAACTTAGGTGCGCGCTAAATCCCGCCATCTATAGTAGCCAATGACATGAGTTTTCTTCTGTTTAGTTTATCAAATATGATAATACCCATTAAAAATCAAGACCATATAAGAGTTCGAGAGGTTGAAAATTACATTTGGTTATAATTTGGTGACAAACATAAATGTTTTTGACAGTGAATGAATATAGCATGTTGTTTAATAGTGGTGGCTGCTTGAAACACAGAACAAGGAGAAAAGAAAAAGAGATATATCTAAGAAAGTTCCTTACAAAAATAACTTTAAAGTTCATGAAATAGTGATTTTGATAAAGATTATTTTGATTTTTTTATGGGCGAGTTTGATATAATCTTGAATTGACATATGATGAACTGATTTAATTTTATCATTTTGGACTTTTTCATTGTTGTCATATCCTTATTATATTAGTCAAAATTTAGTGGGTTTTTTTAATAAAAAAAAAGTCGAGGATTGAGTTATCTAGTGGTATACCTCCCTTCAAGGTAGGTCAAGGATTCAATCCTTACCTCCCTTTTTAGGTTCAAGAAAATGAAGGTGGCGAGCGGAGAAAATGAAGAGATAAGGAAAAACACTTTTTTCATTTTAGTCCTGTTTTTATTTTTATTTTATTTAAAGTTCACTTAAGCATAATTTTTTCATCATACTGTCTTGATGGCGGTTGAAGAGATGTGCCATCCATGCTGACACACAATGAATTAAATATAACTAAATTTTTTTTTTATTTTGAGACGATATAGGTTTAAAATTAAAATTGTAATATGAAATAGAAAATTGGAAAAACCCTTTATTTGGTCCCTACACTTTTCGAGTTTTTCACCTTTCGTCTCTAATCATTTATTTTGATGAATTAAGTCCCTCAGTTTTTATTTTTCCATTTATTACATCTTTTTTTCATGGTGAATTTCAAATTGAAGATGTTGTCTTCGATTGACTTATAAAAGCATATCTCAACAAAAAGTATGTCTCAACCAACTGTCAAGAATAAATAATTTGCATCAATATCGAGGAGCAGCTCATAACCAACAGTGAAATCAAGTTCAAATGATCAACCAATAATTGGTTGAAATGTGCTTTTATAATTCATTAGAAGACAATAACATTTCAATTTGAAATTCACCATAAAAAAGGATGTAATAGATGGAAAAATAAAAGTTGAGGGACTCAATTCATCAAAATAAATGATTAGGGACGAAAGGTGGACATCTCAAAAAGTCTGAGGACCAAATAATGGGTTTGGCCTAGAAAATAATGAAAAGTGAGGATGAAAAATGTCGAAGTGATAAAGTTAAGGGGTCAAAGTGTGTACTCGGCCATTTAATTATGGTAAATGAAAATATTACGTTTGGAGAGGTGTCAATTAATTATTGGTTGAATTAGGGTAGCTTAATTTTAGGCGTGTTTTGCTTGCTGCTCCGCTGACACACACAGTAACGTGCTCTGTTTACTCTCTGCACTGATTCTACTGTACATAATCAAAAATCAAAAAACTCGCGCTTTTTATTTCCCCCATTGTGCTTCATTCGCTTGTTGCAAAAACCAGAAGAAAAACAAAAAAACAAAGAAAGCAATGGTGTGGCTATTAATTTTCTGGATTCTCTCTTTGTTCGTTCACGCTGCCCTACTCGCTATGATCTTTTATGAGGTATTTTTTATTTTTTATTTAAAAGAAAAAGACCCTAAGAGTTCTTGTTTTTCTTGTTGTTTGGTTCCTGAGAAAATAATTGATATAGGAAAATGTGATCACAACAGAGATTCAAAGTTTTTATTTAATTGTGTTATCGATAACGGAAGCGAATAGCGTCTTTTTTTTTGTTGACTAAATATTCCTGCTAAGTTTTTTTATTACTGAAAAAGGAAAAATGTGAACATCATTAGGTTTTTGTCTCTTTTTTTCCTTCACTTTCTCATCATCCAAACAATGCCGTTTTTCTTCGTCGTCCTCATCCTCATCATCATCATCATTATTATTATGCCGTATTTTTTTTTTTACTTGAAACAATTGAAATCTTTTCTTTTAAGCACAAGTATACTTGTTTGGATCCTGAGAAAATAACGAAGTAGGAAAATGTTAGGATAACAGAGATTTGAAGTTTAGTTTATGATTGAGTTTTTTGTTAGTTATGGCGAATCACTTATTTTTTATTGAATTTCACTGCTCAAGTTGATTGCTCGGAAAGGGAAATGTGGAAGTGATTAGGGTTTTACTCTTATTTTCTTTCAGTTTCTCGTCGTCCAAACAATGGCAATTTCCATTAATTGTGGAATTAACATCCAATACTTCATCTCGGCTTTTGATGATGTCTTAAATTATTTCTTGTTAACTTCTAAGATTGCAATGCTGCTGCTGCTGCTGTAACTAGCTAAGAAAATATAGGCTAGAATACTTAATTTTTATGTAAAACAAGTAGAGGTAAAAATGCATTTACATAAATTATGTGCATCACTCTGTGATATGGTTGTTTTTTATCATCACATATAACATTAGTTGTTGCATATTTTAGGAAATGTAGTTTAGCTCATGGAATTTGACGTGTGAAATTTCAATAGCCGACTAATTACTAAAAGAAGAAAGATATTCAAGCTTTCATCGATTTTAAGGAGATTTCAACATTTTAACTTCATATTTTAGCATTAATAGCAGAGGTGAGGAGACTAAGCTTTGTTTGTCGTATCTAATTGATGTGTTTGCTCGTAGCTCAAAATTAAACTCTGAATATTTTTTTTTTTTGCAGCTTTTGTGCATAACTGACTTGGAGGTTGACCAAATAAGTCCATTCGAAGCAACAGCTGCTATTAACCTGTGGATTCTGCCTGAGTTTCTTTTGCAGGGGTCGATCTGCGTTCTTTTTCTCCTGACAGGACACTGGCTCATGTTTCTTTTGGCAGCTCCCCTTACTTGCTACCATTTGCTTAAGTAAGCACAACTTCTCTTCACTCGACCTTTAACAAGTTGGTGAGAGTACATAGAACTCAGGTGCCAGACTCTATTATCAACAATGAGATGATTCTACGCATGTCGTGGAATTGATGGCTTGCAATATTTAGCTCATGGAATTACTATTTCTTTCATAATGGGTATTATTGGTGTTACATTTTGTGTTGAAATGATATTATCATTCAACTTTCAATGAGATCAAGTGGTAGAAAGAAATGAAAGTGAAAAACCGGTGCAAATTGTTTTAGTCCACTGTGACTCTGACTGAGTTTTGTTTGAGCTTTTTATACTCATGTAATTGTCTCTGAAATATGGCCTGTCTATTTTGATTCATAAGATTTTGGAAACGGGAGCATCTTATTGATGTCACTGAAGTCTTCAGAAGTCTTAAGTACGAGAAGAACTTTAGGTTGGCCAAGCTCGCTATCTACTTGACCTTCTTTACTATTGTGATCTTCAGGTAAGTTCAACGCTTACTACTTACTTATTTTATTTTATTTTGTGGAGAACTTTCATTTCATTTATTTCCATCCTTTTATTTTTTTAGGGTATCTTTCACTTGTCAATCTGGTCTATTAATAGCTTTTCCCATTATGTTTGGTTATAGACTTATTGCAGGCTGCATTGCAATTTACACATCCAAGGGATTAGACTTTCGCTCGCCTTTTCTCATACTATAGAAATTTCGTTCTAATCTTTCCTGGATATTGTAACTTTTTCACCACTTTGAAATAGGTTAGTGTTAGATTATATGAAGTTTTCCCAAATTTATGCTTCTTAGGTTTCAAAGGAAAAAAACAATGAATTTTTTAAGTGCTTGGGCAAATCCTCTTACAGTAGTACTATTTTCTTTTCTGTGTTCATATACATGTTTATACACATAATATATATGTATGTACATTATTTCAGGTATTTGCATGTGAAATTGGAATTATCTCCTAGCCTAAAACATCAACTAGTATTAGTTATGCATGTTCTACAGACTTCTGTGCATTTTCTTCCATCAATAACTTAATATGAGAAGGGAAAAGGCGGCCACATGTCAACAATGATATGCCAACAAATAGAAAAGAGAGTGAGAAATAATATATTAAGCTAAACTTCAACAAGAAGTATTGTTTTCATCAGGAGTAGAATTTGTGACTCAGATATCTAAAATGTGAGCTACTGTGAATAATTCTGACAGTATCTCTTATAGTTCTTGCAAGATTTTAACATTTTAGTTGTCAGAGAAATTTGAAGAGCTCAATAAAATCTCTAAGAACTATATGGATATTCAGGTACTTGGTACTCAACCTTTAGTATTAGACCCTTGTAGCTTGTGGTTGGTGTATGGTTAAATGTGCTGGTTGGAAAAGAGGGAAACTTCTTTCATACAGCATTGTTATTGTTTGGTAATTACGAACACTTAAAAACTATTTTGAAGCCTTATCCTGAGAGCAATCATGCAAACGATCTGGTCTCTGAGGTCAGTCTTGCATTATTTTTTGGTTAAATGAGGCATGACGTGTTACTAGGCTGGCACTTGAGGATTGAATTAGAGATTATTTTCTCATTCTAGATTTGAATTGTATGAATGTGTATCTATGTATTGGCTAGCAAAAATTTTTCTCTTGACCTCTCATCTGATGATAAAATCTTAATTTTGCAGGTTTGTAGTAGTTGCTTTCAATGTTCTAAGCGGTCCTGATGATGAGTGAGATAATGTATTTTGACCTTCATGGCCTCATAGCTGCGTGTATATCCCTGATCCATGTGAAAGGAAGTGAATCGTAGTATACAATTTAAAAGAAACTTCATCTAACTGTTTACTGATGCGGCTAGTTTTGATTTTTGAAGTGTTCAATTTTTTGACAGAGAAGATAATGCTTGTAGGCTGAGTGTTATAATTAGGTAGTTAAAACAAGGATGGTCTATCACAGAAAGAAATTTTATCATCTTATGGTTTGATTGATAGTACAGTTCTTTTGTCTAAGGGTGCTCCTGTTGCTTAATAGAATATCTTTACAACTATATATATTGTTGTGTGCACAACTGAAAGAGAGGTTTCTCAGCCGCCTGTGTGTGTAGGCGTTAGTAATTATGAATACATCTGTGTTTTTGTTTCGCCATATTTTTCCTATTTTATTAGGTATTGCATGTTGAAAATAAATACCGATGCCTGAGCTAGATGATTTAATGCACGCATGAAATGCAATGCAGCTATTGTCTTGTTGCAATGTGAAGATATTATTTCAAAAGAACTTCTTGGGCTCAAGTGAACATATTGGTCCTAGTAGCATAACCTTGTTTTGTTGAACAAGCTCATGTTCAGACGGGCTCAAGTGGACATCTATGTTCATTCGATAACATTTGATAGCATCTACTACATACCATTTTCTAGGGGAGATATTTGTTACAGAATTGGTCTTTTTTTAATTATTATTATTTATTCGTTTATTCTAAAATTAAATTTCGTATAGCTAGCAATTCTTTCAAGTAGAGCCCAAGATGTTGATTGATTGACTTGGCAAGTATGCAGGAGTGAAGTATGAACTGGATGGATGTCGATGGGCTATGTTCCGTACTACTCAAGAGCAGCACAAAGTTGTTGGTGAAAAAAAAAAAGAAAAGAAAAAAATCTTCACTGTAATTTTGGGCTAAGGCCATAAAAGAAATGTACCCACAGGCCACAGTTTTATTAGTCATCAACATGGTCCTATGCTCGACAGCTCGGCAGACCCGACATACTGTAGGCAGCTTGACAACAGCTTTGCCTTGCTTTGTACAATCAGCAGATGCTAATAATGGACTATTTGGGCCCATATAAGAGAAGAGGAAACGTCATCAAAGGCCCACCAATCTCAGCTTTCTCAGTTCTCTGAGGGTCCAACTCCCACCTCGCCTCGATGGGAAATTTTTAACCACTTGATGGGTGTTCTGACCCTACGATCGGGACACTGGGCAATGTTGGGTCGTTTTCGGGTCCTGGAACTTCACTGGAGTTTGTCTTCTGTATTTGCCCCTACATGGACCCCCACCACCCCAACATCATCAAAAGGGTCTGGTTTTCGGATGCAAACAAGTGGGTCTTTTATTCTTGATGGGGTTGCTATCAAAAGGGATAGTGGATCTACCAATTGGTACAATATCTGCCTCTTTCTATGCCCCATTTTGCCCTCACTCATAAATTAAAATTATGAGTTATATCATGAATTAATTATTTGTTTTTAAGAAAAAGTAATTAAATATCAAGGGCATTTTAGGAAACTGAATATATGATTAAAGGATGGTTGCACTTGCCCCCACATCTTGTACCATTCTGTCTTTTGCTGTTTGGGAAACTTGTTTTCTCAGCTCAGGGTTTTGCCCCCTCAACAACAGAGACTCCCATATTTTGCATGGTATCGGCTTCTCTTCCTAGGTCAGTTCACATACTAGCCAATTTCTGAAAGAAAATTATGCTTATAGTTTCCTTTCACTTCAAAAGTAATAAACAAGTGCAGAGATCAGGATTCTCATGTGAGAGAGCCTATGGTTTGAAAATGGAAAATATCTCTCTCCTTTTCAAATCACATTTCCTTAATACCAAATATTATCTGTCATTTCAGATAAAATTATTAGTGATATGATAATAATTTTTATCTAAAAATATTTTAAGATGTGCAATAGATTAAAGTGATAAAGTTCATATGTGAAAAAAGATATTTTACTTAATTTTTATTTAAAAATATTTTAAGATACAAAATTTGAATTATAGTTATGGTGAACATTCCATCATTTGATCTCTTTTATTAATTAAAAAAATATATATATCATCTTATATACAAATGTCAAACCAACAAATCAAATGATAGTACTTATTATAAAACTAATAACTTTTATTAAATTTAACTTTTATCAAATTTTTGAGATTATTTTTTTGTTTATCAAATACAAGTACAAAGAGACCAATTAAATTAGACCTAATTAACATTAAAAATTCATCCATATGATTGCTAGATGCTAACTAAATCATTAGGTGACATGAAACCTAACTTGATCTAATGACATTTACTTGATGGTCTTTCCAGTTGCTTTCTACTAAAATTCTTAGATGTTTAATTATAGGAAAGAAAATTGCATAAATGTCCTAATAATAAAATAGCTGGTTTCCATTTCCAGCTAAGATGTTTTTGGTTTTAAATAATGTCCTAATCATTAATTCACAAAGAGAAACCCCATCCAAAGATTTTAATCATACATCTAAATATTCTGTTGCTATCACATGAGACATAATCTGTCATTGATGTTGGATACTTTATTGCATCATAATCATTACAGATTTATTCCTTCTATCTCTTCCTTGTTCAAATTGAAATGTGCCTTCCTTCTTTTCTTATGTTATGTATCCTTAATAACAGTTAACCAAAATAATATATAATTCATTTTTTTTTTCCGCTAGAATTTCAGCCTCCAATTTCTTGTGTTATATATATATATATATAAATCAATTTCTGTATGAAACCCTTATAAATTACTAATGAAATAACAATTTTACTGTGGTTCAAAAAAAAATAATCTTGAATCTTCCAAATATTGTAAAATATTTAAACAATTATATCAAATGGTTAAATTCCAACACGCCAAGAGGGCAAGATAGGAGGGATGAGAGATTACATCCCTAATCTTCTCAATTGGATGTCCAAACCTTATTCTACTTGAACTACTTGTGGAGGACAAACAATTTTAATGTTACGAGATATATTTATTTAATTTAAGTTTCTAATTGTTCAATTAATTAAATAAAAACTATCTCTTTAAATGTTTTAATTATAAAATTTTAGATACTACAATTGCTAATCATTCAATATAAAAATTTTGTTGGGAAAATTGGACAGCGTTGGTGCAGCGGAATAATATTAACTGAGACAAATAAAAATTACTGCAGAAATAATCGAACAAATAAATATATGGAGGCGGTCAAACCGGCCAATAGATGAATAAGATAGGCGGTAAAACC
>CATIWM010064072.1:0-11378 GCA_949671775.1 Mallotus repandus
TCACGCTTCAGATTACCCATCCAGAATCATTAAACACAAAAAAAGATTAGTAACCAAATAAAAATGAAAATCAAATCAAAATCACAAATAAAAAAAAATAAATAAAAATAAGAAATAAACAAGTAAGGTAAGAAAAGAAAAGAGTTTAAGGAAAAACTATGCATGATGGGTGCAGTATGATTAGCTCCTCAGAGATCGTGTTGATTCACCGTCTAAATGGGTCTCCAGTATTGATTTACGTATTCTGGCTTTTATTGTTTTATCGTCAAACCCCTTTTCACTCAAAAGAAAAGACTTTTTTTTGAAAGAAATTTAGAACCAAAAGAAAGTTTTTCTTTTCTCTCCCTTTTTCTCTCTGCCTTTTTCTCCTCTTTTTTCTGCGTCTCTTTTTTCTTCCCCTTTTTTTTTAACATTTAATTACAAAAAGACCCTTGAAGGAAAAGAAACTTTCAATTCAATCCGTAAAAATGCAATCAAGCCTTGGAATCCGAAGTTCAAATATTAGAGATCCATTTGCTACGAGTTTTCATCATCGGAGTCCTCTTCGCATCCATGCTCTAATTATCCCAAAATTGGGTGTTTACAGCAACCTAATGCACGTACACACAAGCATCAATAATAATATTCGTATATTTATATTTATATAAGTATACATACAATCCACACACATGCTTGAAAATATTTTTCGTAATTTATTTTGCTAAAGGATCGGAGCAGAACCCTAATATTTCTGCAACCTCAATCATTGAACCTCACTAGCCAACAGGCTCACTTAAATACCAAAATATTTCTCTTTTCTAAATTGACAGTGGACTGGCCCCGAGACACTGAGTCAACCGAGCTCCCGCAGTCTCACTGCTGGCATGACTGATCCTGAGACACTAAGTCAACCGAACTCCCGCAGTCACACCACTTTCAACCACAAATTTCAATAATTCAATAATCATAAATTCCATAATATCAATCGAATATCAAACCTAGTATTTTAATGTACTGGTGTGCACACAGTCCTAGTGTAGCCCACTAGGTAGGACGTTCTACGACTATCCTCCGAAATATTATCCAAAATAAATAGATAAATAATTCATCATAAATATATATGCATCCATATTACAAAATTAGAATTTGCATTTAAATATTCTTATGAAAACATATATATGCATGTATGATCATATTTATGAAATATAAATGTATGCATATATAAAATCATAATAAATAATAATAAATTCATATTTATTCAAAATATGGATGCCAAATCATAAATTCTATATGTCATGCATACATATAATAATAACTCACAGGTGTGCGCTCCTCTACTATGGTTCGGCTGGTCTGGTCCTGAAGGCCTAGCTAGCGGTGCAGCTAAAAGAAAATAATAATAAATAAATAATTAGAAATAAATTCCTAATTTTATACTTTAGAGATTTCTAAAGAATGACTCGATCTAAGACCTGACTCGACTAAGACTTAAAACTTAGGATTAATTCGATGTCACATTTTACGAGAAATCTACCAAAAATTTGACAGAGTCTCCTTTGCAAAACAGACATCTCTCTACTAAAAGTAGAGTCGTTTCTGCACGCAAACACACTTCTAAGATATTTACAATTCATTTTCTCAGGTTGGGCCCCCAAACTACACTTATTGCCCAACCGAGAACCAACACAATTCATAATCAATAAAATAATATATATCCCAATAATTCACCAAAAATCATAAAAATTCATTTAAATACCACAATTCAATTTTTTTACATAATAAAAACATAAAAGACATTTATTTTTAAAATAAATAACAAAATCCTAATTTATAATAAAATTCCATTATTAAAATATAATCTTTCAAATTTTGCAATTAAATAGCATTAATTACAAATAATAATTTAAATTGCTAAAATATATAATAAAAATAACCGTAAACTCATTTAAGCTTAAAAACAATAGATAAAATTATTATTCATATATTTTTTGGAATTTACTAATAATTAGCTAAAAATAGAAAATAATTCATAAAAATTATGTTAATACTATTTATTTCTCAAAAACTATCCAAAAAATAATAATTAACAATAATTTCAACTAAAATATAAAATTTACCGATTTAAACTAATTTTTTCCAAAAATTCATTTTTCACTTAAACCTTCGAAAATTCATAATAAAAATTCTACACATAATTTCAATGAACTTCCTTCATAAAGTTTGCTCAAAATACAACAAAAAATTTATTAAAAATAAAAAATAATTTCGACTCGGCACTGTCCGGAACAGTACCGTGAACAGTAACCCAAACCAGAAAAAATTCAAGATTTTTAGAAAAATAAATAAAAATCATATTTAGATAACTCAAAAACTCTACAACAATTAATCTCAAAGCAATTATATCAAATAAAATCAAATTCAAGCACAAATTAACAAAAACTCAAAATACTAAAAATCAAATTATTAAAAAACGGCGTAGTTACCGGAGTCGAAACTCGAAACAGTTTGAAGATTGAGAAGCCCATAGGATGAGTTTCCAATAGAGACCAACATCGGCTCTCGTCGTCGCCGGAATCGTCTCCAGTGAGTTAAGGAAAAATCCGGCCAAGACTTGAAAAAAAAACGAAGAGAGGAAGATGAAGCTCGCCGGAAATGGAGGGGACGACGTCGTCGGGTTGCTGCAGTTGGTGGAGGCACATGCGGTGGAAAGGTTGTTGGACGATGGCTCAAGTGGCGTCGGTCTGGTGGTTTGACGTGAGGGGAAGAAAGAAAGAAAATTGAGGAAGATGAAGAATAGTCAAAAATTAGATGCTGTCTATTTTTTTTTATATAAAAAGCATAAGAGGACAAAAATTTAAAATAATTTCATTTAAATTTAAGATAACATATAATATTAACTCACTTTAATTCTCCACCACACAACATACACACACACACACATATATATATACACACTTAAAAAATTTTAAAGTGTATTAAAATACACTTAGTTAATAATATTAAAATAATATTTGAAAAAATTTCAAATTTAATTTTACTAATAATCAAATATCATAATTAATAAAAATAAAAATAATTATTAACACTGCAAATCCCAAAATTTACTTTTATAATTTGTAAAAATTCGGGTTATAACAATTTAGGACCATTTTTTAATCACTTTTCTTAGCTAAAAGTATTAAATTACACTTATTTCAAGCCTCAAATCCCTTACCATACGGTGATTGACTGATGGAAGCTCGCTTCTCTACACATCAAGGGTAAGCTCTCTGAGGGTCAAAATAATTATTTTCTTAAAATTTTGCATTTTGAATACATTTTACATTTTTATTTTATATTATAAAATTTTGTTTTATTTATTTTTATTATTTCCTTTTCCTTATTTTCTTTATTTATTTATTTTCATTGCAATTTTCCATTTTATTTATTTTTATTTCCTTTTAATCACATTCTCTACATCCCTACACCTTCTTTTTTAATTTATTTTAATTATTTATTTTTATTTTTATTTCCATTTTATTCTATTTTCACCATTTTCATCATCTTTGCATTTCATGCATTATTATTTTATTATAATATTTATGTTGAAATTGTGATTCTTGGTGAATATGTTTATGAAGTGTTGATTTGGTGATATTGGTGAAGTGATGTGGATTTAGAAGTGCTTGTTTGCACATTTGATGAATTCATGTGAACATTGCATTTCTTTAAGCATTTTAGAACATATACATTTGCATTTGTTTTAAAGTTCTCATTTTTACTGATGAGTTCCCATTTTATTTTCATTTTATTATTTTTATTTTATTTTTGATAAAGTCCTTATTTTTATGATAAAAATTGTATTTTGAATAAATATTAATGTAGGTTTATTTTCCGTCACTATCATAAAGTTTGCACTTTTATCACCAAAACATCATCTTTACATTATTTTATCTATTTTTGTACGAAAGTTGCATCTTCTTTTATGCTCTTGAAATGAAAGTATCATTTTTATTATCAATATGTGATAAAAATGATATTTTTGACATAAAGTCTTCACCTTTATCCATTGATGTGTGTAATATTTACATATTTTTGAGTTGAATTTTAATGACTTTTGAATTAATAAATAATGTTAATTGGGTAGATTTTAGGTTAATTAGGAAATATTTTTAGTTAAGAGTTTCATTTAAGAATTTATTTTTTTTGGTTTAATTTTAGTCTAATTAGGAGTTTTATTTAAGTACTTATTAGTGTTTCCCTTTTTATAGGAAAGCTTAAAAAGGAATTCCAAAAAATCAAGGAATTGGACGACATGGCCATGATATGGGCGTGTTTATGCCCGTGTCACACACTGGAAAAGGGGTTTTGATGACACAACTTTGAGACACGGCCGTGTTCCAGGTTGTGTCTTCTTTCGGGATTGAAGAAACACAGATTACGACCCCTAAGCACGGTCATGTTATAGACCGTGCATCTTTCTGTCTAAATTACAAGAACTATGAAGGTTCCACACGGCCATATTGCAGGTTGTGCTACCTTCTAAAAATTTGGCCTGAAGTGAAGCACGGTCATGCTGAGGCTGTGAGGAAAGAGAAAGAGGTGACACGACCATGTCAAGGCCATGTCGAAGCCATGTTGAACATAAGAAGGTTTCTTAATTGAAAAAGGAAAAGGAATTCTAGGCCATTTAGGGTTCTATCAAGTTTTATTATATAAAAGACATTATGAAGGTTTATTGGGGCATTCCTTAGACAATAAAAAGAGCCATAAACAAGAACTCAAAAAGGCGAACAAGGGTTTGAATATTGAAGAGGCACTTAAACGAGTTTTATCTATTCTTTTTCTTCATTCTCTTGTTATTTATTTTATATTTGTAATTCTTTCTAAAGCCATTGGCTAAATCCTTTTTACGGTTTAGGTTATGAGTAGCTATTGTATTATGTGATTGAACACAAGTCTTTTATTAATTTGATTTTCAATTAATTCTATGCTTTGAGCTTAATGTCTTATTATCATTCCAGGTCTGTTTGATTGCATGTTTATGGGTGGATTAACCAACAAAAGTTAGAGGAATTTATTAGTTTAAGACTCATAAGACTTAGAACACTTGACTACAAGAGTAGGCAAGCTCTACGGGGAACCATGATAGTAGGTAGAGTCTACAGTGGTAAATTAATTGTTAAAGAACTTAATGAGTTTAGATTAATTTTTTTACCATAAGAGTAGGTTAAACTTTAATCTTCAGATGCTTAATTAAACTTGAGAGAGTCTTTAGGTATTTTAGAACAATTATCCTTAACTGAAATCAATGTTTTTATTTGTTAAAGTGTTCATGATCTGATTAGAATAGTGAAACTAAACCTAAGCTCCATGTTTTAATTATTTCATTTTCTTTTAGTTTAATTTGTTTAGATTTATATTTTATTTTCCAAATCACTTTGATTTGCTAGCTAAGATCATAAGTAAAAATATTAGTGTTCAATATTCAATCCTCGTGAGAATGATATCTTTTGTACTACAATTCACGATCTGTGTGCTTGTGGGTTTTGAACACAACATCCATTATATGAAGTTGGTGGCTTTATAAATCAAGAATATTAATGATTATTCATTTCTTGATAAATTTAGTATTTTCTTTATCATAAAAATCATACCGTTATAATCTCTAGTAATATATTAGTATAGAGTCATCATTTTTATTATGATTTATAGAAAAATAGTAATTTTAATATAAAGTTTTCACCTTTATTCATAATATAGAGTTGGTGGCTTTATTAACCAAGAATATAAATAATAGATTTTCTTTAGAAATAAAAAAGGGTTTTAGGGGTTTCCTACTTTAGAAGCATACTATGGATAACCTTTTGAGAGGCTATTCTTTGTCTAGTCGACATAAGACTTTCGTCATCGGACTGCTTTGAAGGACTGCTGAAAATCGGGTGTCAATAGTTCCACATACACTTCCATCTCTTTGTAAATCATATCCTTGAAAATTTTTTTCATGGCTCTCAGATATGTTGCACAAGCATTTTTCAACATGTTATTAATTAATAAATGTTAAATTTAGTATCTAAAGAAGAAAAAAATTATTATGGCTCAAATTTAATATGCAAAACATCAAGCCGATTCAAGGAGTTAGAAAGTTTCTATCCAATTCAGTTTTTAAATTCATTAAATTTTAATGGTTTTTCCCATCATGAGTTGTGATTGAAAAAGAAAATTCCAATTATGTTGCTTCATAATATTAATCCAAGTATTGGATTATATAATGGAACACAATTAATGATCACTAAATTAGGCACAAAAGTCACAGAAGTAGTCATTTTAATTGATTCTCATTGTTGTGAAAAAGGTATTCAAACCTTGAATTGTGCTTGCATATCATGATAATAAATGGTCATTTATACTAAAAAGAATATAATTTTCTATGAGAGTTTGTTATTCTATGACGATACATAAAAGTCAGAGACAAACATTAGAGCAAGTTGGTTTATATTTACATGATTATGCTTTTTCTTATGGTTAATTATATATTGCACTTTCTAGAGTTGCTTCTTATAAAGGTATAAAAATCTTAATAAATAAGAAAAACACATGCAATGATTGTGAGTGTATAAAAGTATACAAAAAAATATATTGCATTCAAAGATTTTTTATGACGTTGCCTTGTATTGTTGATTTATGAAATGCATTACTTATTAGTAAATAATATTTTTTCTTGCAGAAAAGAAATTCTTTTGAAAATTTTTTTATTCTAATATTATAGTTGTTTTCTTTATGACATAACAACTGAATAAAAAATATTGTATACCCCACTTTCTGAAATTAACGATGTGGTGAAAAATGTTAGCATTAAGGTTTGAATTGTTTGAATTTGGGAATTCGTCAATATCAACAACTCTAATGAAGTCTATAGTTTGTAATTTCTAATGTTGTATAAAAAAGTAATTATATTAATTTTTCCTTATGCTTATTTTGTTTATTTATTATATGATTAATGGTTTGTTAATATTAATAGGCTAACACAATGCAAGAAACAATTCCAAAACAATATATCGACCATTTTAAATAAATGTTAGCTGGGAAAAATCAACTATATTTCAGGTTTTATAATCATACATGCACAATCAAGTTATAAAGTTAGAATTCATCCATTTTGCATTAGACTAATAAAGATTGTCTTTCTAAAGGTATTGGATGAAGAAAATTTTCAAATACCATTTGATAGGTTTTCAATTTACAAGTTTTAAAGGAGTGAGGTCTGGAGTTGGGGACAAAATGTATTTAACATGTATATTATCATCACATTGTATCTATTGAATAAAAAAAATGACTATTGATTTTAAAATGTGTATGTGTGTGTACATATATATTAAAGATGTTTTTGGATAAGTAATATCAATTGGCAAATTTGAGGAGGTTTACATCATTGGAAGAATTGCAAGGAAAAAACAAATTGAAATTAAAAATGCAGAGTATGTATTTTTCTTGATTTAATCTGTTCTTATTTCTAATTTCTAATTTATTGTTTAATATTGAATATTTAATGATCATTTTTTACTTTTAGAGATGATAAGTTGGATATAACATTGTGGGACAAGTCTATTGCTTCATTCCTTGACAACGAAGTGTTATATGAAGAAACAAATAGTGAAGGTATAGTTTCTTTTTTGGCAATGAATGTAAAGAAATTCAATAGTATTTAATATATACAATTGTTTATTTTCTTTTTATTTTTCACCATTAATTTATAAAAAATTATATATTATTTTTTAAATTTTGTTGTTGGACTACTTAAACTTTGAAATAAATGTATTTTTTTCTTTAATTAACGCTAATGAGAAGACAATTAATTGCAATTAAGTGACAAGACTCCTTTTGAATCTCAATATCCTAGAAATTATTTCAATAAAAGAAAAGTATATTTAATTTGTTTGATACATGATTGTCATTGCTGCTCGATCGTTGAGGGAGCAAGATCAGTGCGTTTATCGAGTCGGGGCACATAGGCTAATGGCGTCCATCTACCGAATTTTGTGTTATTGATTGTGGGAGGGTATGCCTGAATAGGCTTTGTAGATTGGAGTTGCCACCCGAATTGTATCGGGAGAAAGTGAATTGAAAATCCACTTTCCTAACCAGAGAATCCAGGTTCGAGGGGTGGGAGTTATTTGTTTCTTATTATACACATTGCTTATTTATTCACTACTTCACCCTAGTTTTAGTTTTATGATGCATTTTACCGCACTCAAACATTGGTCAATTTAAATTGGAAATAAAGTGCGGGATAATTGGATTGACGAGCATACATAGCAAAATAAGTAAATAGGCAAACAAGTAAACAAGTAAGCATATAGCACGTAGCACACAAGCATGCAATAAATAATAAAAATAAATAAGCAAATAAGCAAAATAAAAAAAATGAAAGGGATTAAGGATTACAACCCGAGAGAAAGAGGCTATTCTAATAAATACATCCAAAATAGAAATTAAAAAAAAGAATTGGGATTAAGGATTTCAACCCAAGAGAAGTAGCATATTCTATTAATTACATTAAAATGGAAAAAACTAAATAAAATAAAAATATTCTAATAAACCTGCAAAACAAAGGTTAGCTTTCACACACATGCAAGCACACATCACATTTAGGACAATTTAACATATTCCATTTATAATTGAAATAATAAATAAAGGAATAATTCAACACATAAGCAAATAAGGATGCTAATGGATGCATGATACAAGATTTTGGAAAGTTGGATATTTTAGTGTGAAGTCATCAGTTTTATTATAAAAATAGAACTTTTTATGATGAGGCAAATATTAGGAAATTAAAGTGGAAAAGTACAAATAAAGTGATGAAAGTGGTAAAAATATTATTCTTACCATAAAATATGAACTTTACGATAAAAATAATAAATTTATCGAAGAAAACAATAAAAATAACAAGAATAATAAATATGCAATAAATACAATGAAAATAACAAAAATGCAGAATTAAAATAATAAATGTGATGAAGGTGTCATTTTTACCATAAAAAAAAACATTACCTTTATGATAAAAATGGCAAATCTATCAACAAAGAGCATAAATACAATAAAATTGATAAAAATAAATGAAAGTGCAAAAAATGAAATGGAAATAAATAAAAATACATAATAATATAATGTAAATGATAAAAGTTACATTTATAAAAACGTTTACCATAATAACGTTATCTTTATGATAAAAGATGACAAATGTCTCAATAAAGGACATAAATATAGCAAAAATACAAAGAAAGCAATAAAAATAATTAAAATGCAGGAATATTAATAAAAATATAGAAATAAATATATTAAAATGATAAAAGTGATATTTTTACCATTAAAATGTGAACTTTATGATAAAAACATCAAATTTATCATAAAAAGCATAAAGGCAATGGAAATTGCAAAAAAGGCAATAAAAATAGTAAAAATGCTGGAAGAAATACATAAATAAATAAAGATAATAGCAAAAAATATGTAAAAAAAATAATAAATGTGATATTTTTACCATAAAAATGTGAACTTTATGATAAAAATACAAAATTTACTATAAAAAACATAAAAGTAATGAAAATAAAAAAAAAGGCAATAATAATAAATAAAGTGCAGAGATAAATGAATAAATAAATAAATATGACAGAAGTAAAGTGATAAAAATAATAAAAATGACATTTTTCCATAAAAATATTAACTTTATGATAAAAAGACCAACTTTACTATAAAAACACATAAATGTAATAAAAATTGCAAAACACCGTAAAAAAAATAAAAATACTGGAATAAATGCATAAGCAAGTAAATAGTACAGAAATAAAACTATTAAAATAATAAATATGACATTTTTACCATAAAAATATCAATTTTATGATAAAAATGTCAAATTTACCACAAATAATATAAATACAATAAAAACATAATAATAATGCAAGAAAAATGAGAAAATGTTGAAACATTAATAAAAATAAATAAAAATGCAGAAATAAAAATAATGAAATGATAAAGGTGATATTTTTACCATAAAAAGATGAACTTTATGATAAAAATACTAAATTTATCATAAAAATGTATAAAATCAATAATAATGAGAAAAATGCCATAAAAATGATAAAAATTCAGAAATAAATATATAAAATAATAAAATTACAGAACTAAAAATGTTATAATCTGAATTTTTTTTTACAAATTATAAAATTAAATTATGGGATTTACAGTGTTAATAATTATTTTATTTAATTTAATGTACGATATTTGATTATTAGTAAAATTAAATTTGAAATTTTGTCGAATATTATTTTAATATTATTGACTTAGTATATTTTAATACACTTTAAAATTTTTAAGTGTGTAAATATATATATATATATATATGTATTTTGGAGAAAATAATAAAAATTAGAGATATTTTACTTTTAAATTATTTTAATTTTTGTCTTTTCATACTTTTTGAGAAAAAAATATATATGTAAAAATCGTTTTTCTTTTCTTTTCCCTTTTTTTTTCTTCTTCTTCTTCTTCGTTCACGTCAAACCACCATAACCAACGCCACCACCACCCGAGCCACGCCTCTCCTCACTGTGCCACCACCTGGAGACGTCGTTGAGCTACCTGAACCGATAGTAGCTTTCCTTCTCTTCTTCCTCTCCTTCTTTTTCTTCTTTCCCGTTTTTGGCCGGATTGTCGTGGAGCTCGCCGGGGACGATTCTGGCCACCTCAGCCGGCGATGTTGGTCTCTATTGGAAGCTCATCCTCCAAGCTTCTTACATCTTTAAACCGTTTTGAGTTTCGACTTCGGTAACTACTCTGTTTTTTAATAATTCGATTTTTAATATTTTGAGTTTTTGGTTAATTTGAGATTGAATCTGATTTTATTTGATATAATTATTTTGAGATTAATTGTTGCAGATATTGTGAGCTATCTAAAAATGATTTTTTTTATTATTATGAAAATCTTGAATTTTTCCGGGTTCGGGGTTACTGTTTACGGTACTGTTCCAGATAGTCTAGGGTTGAAAATTTTTTTTATATTTTTAATAAATTCTTTGTTGTATTTTGAATAAGCTTTGTGAAGAAAGTTTATTGTAATTATGTGTAGAATTTTTATTATGAATTTTTGAAAGTTTATGTGAAAAATGAATTTTAGAAAAAATTAGTATAAATGAGTAATTTTTATATTTTAGTTGAGATTATTGTTAATTATTATGTTTTGGATAGTTTTTGAATGATAAATAGTATTAAAATAATTTTTATGAATTATTTACTATTTTTAGCTAATTATTATTAAATTCTGGAAAATTGTTGGAATTTAGCAAATTATTTGATTTTAATTGTAATTGTTGTTAATTATTCAGTTTAGACTATTTTTTATTAATAAAGGTATGAAAAATAAT
>CATIWM010064107.1:0-16218 GCA_949671775.1 Mallotus repandus
CATCCGTGGCATGTTAAGTTGCTAGCATCATTTATGCCAGATGATTGAAATGAGCATATATATATATATATATATATGCTCATTTCAATCATCTGGCATAAATGATGCTAGCAACTTAACATGCCACGGATGGGAGCTTGCAAAATTCAACTCAAAAGAAAAGGATGAGACATAATGAAAGATGACTGATTAGTGTATTCTACATTCTCGATAACTTGGAGAGTTTGTAAATAGCACAACTGAGGTACAAGGGCCCGGCATCACTTGTTCTACAGTACGATCTCAAACATTATGAGACACCAAAGAGACAATCTATAATTGCTACATTAAACTAGGACAATGCGGAAGGATCCAATGGTTCTGAATTGTCTTCTCTCACACATACGTGGATCGATGATCTTTAAGCTGATTTTGTGTAGATGCGGATGCCGAAAGCCAAACCCAATATAGCAAGGGGGACCAGGAACTGCAGGAGCTTAACAATGAATTCAGCAGTCTTATCCTGATTGTAGTGAGGCTGCTTTGGAGGTTTGTACGTAGCCTTCTTAGGAATGGTTGAGGGATCAATCTCTCCCACATAGTATTGATTCATCATGTCTCTAGCACTTGTGCTATGACCTACATCCTCAAAATCATCAGTTGCATCCTTACCTGCAAGAATTAGGCACATTTTGTTATGTTTTCAAGCATGTCACAGCAGAAGTATACAGTATTTACTTCAAGGGGATGAAGGTTCAGACACTACCTGTGGCAGATAACAGAACCTCATCACCACCAGGATGGTCCTCTAAGAACTTTGTGACATCATAAACCTGTTTCAACAAATTAGGTGTGGCTCAGATGAACTAGTACAGAAAGTTGCATGGCTAAAAGGCCAAGAAAAT
The DNA here is from genome assembly GCA_949671775.1 of Mallotus repandus. Classification (NCBI taxonomy): domain Eukaryota; kingdom Viridiplantae; phylum Streptophyta; class Magnoliopsida; order Malpighiales; family Euphorbiaceae; genus Mallotus; species Mallotus repandus. The sequence continues at coordinate 885 of CATIWM010064107.1, forward strand.
CAGTTTCAAAGTTTGCAAATTCATTCTTTAAGAATAAATAGCTCGGTATAGAAGTAAGTTTGTATCTGAGTGAAAAGAGAAAGGTTTCCTCGTCAAAAAAAAGGATGGCAACTTGGCAAGGAACAGAAATGGAATGGATAGCTGACTTGTAACTGCAAAAACTTCTTCCAAATATGTGATATTCTGACTAAAATTATCAATTTGTCATGGTAGCTAACAATGAGGTTTGATGTTCTTTGCGAACTTGATGATCCTTTTGGTTAATTTACAATAAGTAAAAAAGAAATATAGCCAAAAAGCCTTTTGACTTGGATGAGACGAGACTGATATCAAGAAACAATGAACTTATTGACTATTAAACAAGTACATAATGTATACCCTGCTCTTTAACACTGCTCATCTTTAATATTGGATAAAGAATTTACAAGAACAGATATTCACCAACACAAAACAGTCCCCCCCCCCCATGTTCCTCCTCTCACACATGTTCATCATATGCGAGGACATAATGGTAACTTGGAATCACCACAATCTTAACTCAGGATGTTTGAACTTGAATTAAAGGGAGAGTCATCAGTTTCAGGAATGCTTACTTGCTTAGGCATGACGAAAGTTCTCAAAATGATAAAAGAAATAAGAAGTGGAAACTAAGCATGAATTCCATTGGAGGAGTTAATATCAATCAAACTCCAAACACAACTAGCAATCTCAAATTACAATCTCACAGTATCAGTATTAACAAATTAGAACTATCAAAGCCAGAAACACGTTGCCGTAATTTATAGAGAGTACTCTACAATTTTAATCAGAACACTGAAAGTCAATATAAAGTGTTTCTTGTCTAACCAATTGCATGAAAAAGCACCCAATTTCCCTTCTTGATTTAAACAGCTTTCATAATAAAACAACTACTCGATGCTTCCATGCTACTTGTGCTTTAATTCTTTGAAGATAATCGCCCAACATAGAAAATTTTAGAAACCGTTTGAACTCGTGTAAACGGGCTTTAAACAATATATAGACACAAGGAATATTCATGGATCCGAGAATAATATAGCAGAAAAGCAAACAAGAATCTAAAAGATGCACCAATTATACATGAAAGTTAAATCTAGTTCTAAGTACATACATGCAAAGATTCAATAATCTCATAAAGGTAAAAAAAGATCAAGTCTTTGAACTAACGACAAAACATGCAAAGAGGATCACCTTGCCATCAATAATCAACCAACAATCTTTGGAGTTGTTGTGCTCAGACACTTGAGCCAAAGTGAAAACTTTGCCATCACCACCCATCCGCTAATTTCAACTTCCCTTTTGCTATAAAAGAAATAGCCAAATGAAAGTGAAAAATGAACTGGGTATTCTTGTAATGAAGAAAATTGATGATAGAATCAGGCTAGATCTGCAAAATATGTAAGTGGGCTGATGAAAAAATTTAAAGAAAATTAAGAAGAATTGAAGACGCTTGGCGTGTGGAGAGAGAAGAAGAAGAAAAAAAAACCAGTAGTTTAATGAATTTGGTATTGGTGGGTAGTGGGTGTCAGCAAGAAACTCCAAGATCAGTTGTTGAGAGATGCAGAAAAATTTCTACAAGCAAATGGTTTGGTGTCTCAATTGTGAATATGCGATGTCCGATGAAACAGCATTTTTTCTACTTTCTTTTCTTTTTTTGTTTTTATCATCAGTATGGTTATTTATTTTTTACAAAATAAAATTTAATTTATTAATAATTATTATTAAATAATTTAATATATTTTTATCTTATAATAATAAAAATAAAATGAAAACAAAGTGAAAAATAAATAAATAAAATTACCTTGCAATCTCTCATATGATTTAATTTTTAAGGTTAATATGAATAAAGATAGCAGTTTTATCTATTTCTCCATGTATTAATGTACTAGTCTACTCAGTTTTTTTAGATACATATGTCCAAATGGAAAATGGTAGTTGTCTAGTGACGTTAGGTTTGTTGTGAAATTAACACAGCCTCTTACATCTTTGTTCTAGTTTGGAAAAATTGTTTAAACGCTTATGAGTGATATAATTTTTGGATTAATCTAATTTGGTTAGTAGTATAATCCTTAAAAATTTATTTCTTTTCAAAAAAATCCTTAAAATTTAATTCATAGGTTAATAATAAAAAAAGTTAATTAATAGGTTTGGATGCACTTGTTTAGGACGATAACACTCAGATGAGTAGGTGTAGTCACAGTTTAATTAATCATCAATTTTGGTTCAGATATTGTTCCATACTTGGGGTCTGTTTGGTTAAACGGTTGCGAATAGCTATGTTGATTGATATTGTATGTTTGGTAAAAGGCAAAATTTATTATTTGGTCCTCAGACTATACGAGTTTTCTAAACTTAGTCCTTAATCATTTATTCTGAAAAATTGAGTCCCTTAACTTTATTTTTTTTATTTTTATCATTTTTTCACTCAGATTGCCAAATTGAAGATGTTGTCGTATTCTGTTGAGTTATAAAAGCACATCTCAACCAATTATTTGTTGTAAGTTTGATCATTTAAACTTAATTTCACTATTAATTGTGAGTTGCATCAAGATATTGATGCAAATTGTTTATTTTTTACAGTTGGTTTAGACATACTTTTTGTTGAAATGTGCTCTTATAACTCAACAGAAGATGACAATATCTTCAATTTGACATTTTAAGTGAAAAAAGGATGAAAAAAAAAGTTGAGGGACTCAATTCTTCAAAATAAATGATTAGGGACCAAGTGTGGAAAACTCGTATAGTCCGGGGACCAAATAATGGGTTTTTCCTTTAGTAAAATTATAGTTGTGGTTGCTAATAGTGTATTTAATTACAGATATAGACATTAGTTAATTTATATACCACTAATTATATTTTACATATATTTTCTAAATAATAAATTATATATTTTTGTTTTTTATTAATATAAATTTTAATAATAATATATATGATGTAAAAATAAATATTATTTATACTTATAATTATAAATATTAAGATAATTTTTATTTTTATTAAATTTTTGGCACTAAATTTTAAAATAAAATACTAATATGTGTTGTTATTAGTATTAGAATTGATGAGCTTTGAACATTATTTTTAATATAACTAGTCGTGAATCCGCGTAATGTCCGTACTGTAAAATAAAATCATTAAATAAATAATTGCAATAGAATAATAATTAAATAAATTAAAAATAAAATATATCACACTAATGTATTGAAGTATGTAGAATAGTGTTTTAGGTAAAAAAAAAATAATACTAGATAATTACTATAATTTTTTTAACTTTTTAGTGGTTTGGAAAAAATACTTTGAGTAATTTAAGGTAAAAACATACGTAATAAATAAATATTTTTAGAATTTGAGTAGTATTAAAATATGTATAATAGTATTTTAATTAAAAAATAATACTAAATAACTGTGATAAATATTTTATTTTTAATACTTTGAAACATTAGCTTTTACAGTGAATACTCAAATATAAAGATAGACACTTGTCAAATTTTTGACTTAATGACTTTAGGGCTCAGCATTTAATATATATATATATATATATATATATATATATATATATATATATATATATATGATTTTTAATATTTTTATTTGTGTGGATTTTTTAATAATTTTGTAATAAATTTTTTATTAAATTAAGCTTAATTAATTAAAGTTAAGAAGGATAAGATAGTAAATTTATTTTTTAAAATGGTAGCCGTCAGTGAAAAATTCCAAATTGGAGCTAATGTTAACTGAAGCTGTTTAATATCCTAATAGGTACTAGTTAACAATTTAAAAAGTTAACCAAACACCATTAATTTAGTTGTTGGGAAGTGAACAACTAACAGCTCCTTCCAACGGGTAATTCAAACACCCCATAGTGGAATCGGATTGAAACCGGCTTCATTCCAGTTGAACACCAATTCTAGTTCGATCAGTTCAAGTTCGTCCAATTCTAGTTTAATTCAGCCAATTTTTTTCTTTTTTTTTTGTTGAAAATTTTCAGTTACATAAAAGATGAAACGGCCCTAAGTCGGTCATCTTCTTATTCAAGGCCAATTCGAGTTTAGCCAGTTCTAAACTCAAAACCGGCCGTAGCTACTAGCCCTACAGGTGAGCCGTAGGCATAAAGTTTGAGGAGCCTGATTCAATCCCTACTCCTCCCAAAACACTAACACCAACGTATTAACACACTAATCATTTCATTTCTAACCATATTATCTGCGGAAAAAAAATGTACATAATATAAGCAACAATACTTCAAAATAATGATTTTTTCACAAATAATTTTCTTTTAACCTGGTTCAAATCGATCTTTACAAAGGGTTGATCAGTACATGATGTTGATCAGATGATAACAATAGCCAATATGAGGATTAATCTTGTGAGACACATCCATTTACACAATCTGTCAGCTGCTTCATTTGTTTGACCTCCCAGTTGAGTCTCACCACTTCTCTATCCCTCAGATGAAAATAAAAACATAAAACTTAATTAATAGAAAGTGAGAGTTAAACAAAGTGATGCCATGAAATTTATAAAGGCAAACACATAATCTTTCATTGTAACAACTCCATATGAACATAATTGTAAGGGAAAGAGAGGAATAGAAGATAGTAGAATTGGAATCAAATGCTGGAAATGGAAGTTACTTTGGGAGTTGATGAAGGAAGGCACAGTTCAGGCTGCCGCACAATGTAGATTTGATCACCATGGCTATCATCCTTGTAAGTGTCCTGATTTCTGTGCCAAGTCCATAATGCATATGTAGAGTTCACAACCTGCATCAACGAACAAAAGGGTATGCTTCAACAATCAGAGATTTATTATCTGCTACCAAATGAAATTTGAGCAAGACAGGAGGGAAACAGATTTGGTATCTCTAAACTTCGATAGTGATCCACACTCACATGTATGCATGTATAAAGGAAAACATGAGCTCATTTTCAGCAAAGTTCATAATGTTTTACCGTAGGACCATACCTCAAGAATTCCATGCCCAAAGCTGCTTTCTCTGACTGCACTCCATTCTGGTTGCTTGTCCCAACAAAACTTGCCTTCAGCAGGACCAGAAGAAAAATTAATGTGGCATATGCCCCCATATTCTGGAACGTTATCGCCTGCTGAAGGACATTTTCCAAGGTCATCTGCATGATCAACTTCAACTTGCTCAATGTTTCCACCATCTCCAACTGTTATGTAAACAGGACCACATGAGTCCAAGGCATAATTATAGACTCTATTCATCCTCTCATAAGCATGCACCTGCAAAGCGGACAGTTGGCATATCATATGATGCAAATCTATACAACATAATCTTGGCATAAAAGACACCAGAAGTACGAATTTATGACCTTATTTTTGTGGCTTATGCTCCTGAATCTCTAACTAGTCATGAGATTAATTGTAATAACTAGAAGGGGAAGCGTTTTGAAATTAGTAAGTATTATCATGTGTACGAGTCATTTTAGAAATATTCACCATCCATCAGCACATCATGACAAGTAACGAGCATGACATAAGAAATGCAAAAAGGAAAACTGATGGAATGACAAAACTATGAAGTAACTCCCAATTCTAAGATATGTGATTAATAGGGTTCTTAGAATATCTCATACCAGAGATGTTTCATTTAGGCAAGTGAAATATAATGCAAGAGAATAAATTAGATCAAGGGTCTACACAAAAGCATGTGCTTGAACTCTGCATCATGATAATCTTATTTAGCAACCCTAATTAGTACTTACATGACCAGAAAAAACAATGTCGACATGGTATTGATAGAGAAGTGCTTCCATTTCCTGCCGCATGCACTCAAATTCTTGATAGTGTGAGGAATAGCTATTATACCAAGGCGGATGCCATGCAGCAATCAGCCAAGGTGTCCTAGTACGGTCTACTTGCTTTAGGTCTTCCTTTAACCAAGCATACTGAGAACCTAGAAATCAGGACCAACAGAGCTTTCTAGTTAAAATGGCACTCGAATGTCAAAAATTAGAAATGCATTCCAACATTGCATCAATGCTGAAAGCTTAACATGTTGGAGTGCACTACGATAGTTAATGTCTCACTACCTGTACTATTGTAGTCAACATATGCTCCCAACATGATGAAATGTATACCACCAGCATCGAAAGAGTAGTAAAAGTTAGTATTAGATCCAGACTCCTCTGATGGAACTGAAAACCTAGTCAAATATGATTTGAAAGTGATACCAGCAACTTGAGGTTCAATCTCATGGTTCCCTTCAATTACCATCATAGGAACTCTTGATATCAGTGGCTCCATGAACCTGAAATTCCACTTGAACGGTGTCATTGGTAAAAACCACGTGAACTGCTAACATACAGTGAAAAAATGCATTAATGAAACTGCTAATCATTTTGAAGGCAAATCAAATACTCAATAAAATGAACCATAATGGTAGAGTGAAAAAAAAAATTCAGTCAGAGATTCAAATCATTCCAAGTCAGAGCCCTCCGCCTACTCTATTGTTACTAATATCAGAAAGGCTACCTTCCCCAGCCATCCCAACGAGGTTGATAAGTCTCTCTGATTGGTGCATTAGGGAATGCACATGAGAAGCATGGAACTCCTTTCCCACCAGTAGTGAGATATTGATTTGCATAAGTCAAGTCCCCAACCATTAAAATTAATGAAGGATCATTGATGACCAGATGGTCTATGGTGGTTGATGAGTTACTTGTAAGCCCCAGATCACCAATAACAGCTATTCGACGAGGATAAGAATCTAGGCCTGACAATGGTACAGTTTCAAAGACATACTCATCACTCATAGCTGGAATAGAGCTATCTCCGCACTTGTAATAATATTTTGTCCCAGGTTCAAGGCCTGCAAGTAAATTAGCTTCTGAATATAGAAACTCTGAGCTATGTAACTTGAGTCATCTTGTCGCTAGATCATTAGACAAAACACCATGCTTGTAGTTCAGTCAATAACTTAGTTCACAATCATTTTCAACAAGATAATGCTTAGCTAGTTCTTTCTGTAGCAATGTTATGGATGCCTATATCAGCAGTCTGTAAAGCATAACTAATCAAACATTTTAGCAAAAAGACTCAATTCAGGCATATTGCTATCTATCCCATGAAACAGGATAAACCATTACTAACTTTATGACTCAACAGACTATAATCACCCATCAACAGTTATCAATAAAATTGGGAAAAATAACAGTGAGATGTCTCATTACCATCGAGTTTCACATGGTGGATGATCCCAGAAGTATAATTCACAAGTCCTTCGAAAGGGTACAATTGACTGTAAACAGTTGAATTCCCTTTACGCTTACTTGAATATTTTCCACTTTCCGTACCATACCATACTTCACTAGCCACAGAAGTGGGATCTAGAGGAATTACATTAGAACCAATCTGAGCATCCCCTAAACCAACCAAAAACAAAACCAATTGAAGAATCCAGCCAAAAAATAAATAAAAAAATAGCACAATTAAAAATCAAGAAAAAAGAAACAATCTTTCAAGAAGACAAGTACCAGTGACCCAAGAAACCCACATTGAAGTTGGAGAAGAGATAGCCAGAGCTATCTGCTCAGGAAAATTCCCAGTCACATTCTTTTTAAGACGGGGGTGTTCCATTGGCAAGTCATCACTGCCTCTGCGCAACGAGGAATCAAATCTTCTGGTTACTGGCTTAAAAGGCCCTTCAAGAGTGGTTGGTATATGACTTCTACAAACCTCTATCTGTACAATAATCAAGAAAATGGTAGCACACAAATACGAACACAGTGTGAAGTGATCCATTGTTGCTTGAGTTCTAGCTAGCGTTCCTATTATAAGGAAATCATAGAAGTAACCAGGATCATGATCATGGCAGGTTGGTGAGCGCTTTTTTTTTTTTCTTCGGAGTTGGCACAAGCTAGCAGTGTTATCATCAACTCCTATGTATTGTTGAGGAAGGAATTGGTTACCCTCGAAATGGACAATGGAATATGCGGTTCGGTAAAATCATACGAATTTTTCTTTTAACATGATTGAATAATTTTATTCATTACGAAAAATCCTGAAAATAGAATATATTCGAAATATATGAAAGAAATTTTAAAAAATTATATAAATATTTACTTTCGGATGTATAAAAAGTAAAATTAAAATAAATATGATGATTTTTTAAAATTTTTATCTTATTAATTTATTAATTTAATGTTCAAATGGATGTAGATCAAATTATCAAAATATTATTAAGAGCACAAAATAACAATAAAATTACAACATAATTATTAAATTTAAATTATTTATAAATAACATGACAAAAAAAATCTAAATATCAGGATAATTTTTTACCAAAAATTTCAATTGCAATTCATTTATTCCAAACAATGTCAAACATTGGATCAAACCATGAGATCACAGATAAGATAGCATTATGGGAAAATTTTGGATTGGTGGACATCAATATTTTCTTTTTCAAGTACAAATTAAAGGAAGGGAGTGATGATAGATGTTGATTTGTTAGAGCACTTAACTATTTGACCATATTTATACGTAGATTATATATAGATCACATAACACAAAAGATAAAATTTGTGTATAAAATTCATATATGAATCTTTTATATATATATATATATTTCTATGATCCAAACATGACATTATTTGAGTGAGATCTATTTTATTTTGTAAAATCGTAATTTTTTTAAAATTTTAATTAATTTAATTTAAATAAAATTAATTTAATTTGAATAAATTTAATAATTAATTTAACATAATTATATATAATATATTTAAATTTAAAATATTACTTATATAAAAATAGTTCTTACAAACTAATTTTAACAATGTTATTGGTACTTCTGAGTCCTTTAGAACAAATGAGACGGGAACCCACATCTAAAACAAGAAAGAAGACCGTGCCACAATGATCCAGCCAAAAGAAATCTTAAAAGACCATGTCACCATTAGTCCAAAAAATTCATATTTCTACTTATATTTCCATAAAAAAAAATAAGCAGAATTACACCAAATAAGATAAAGAAATTCAGTCGAATTCCATTAGATTTTAAGGGTAGTTTTTTTAAATAATATATATATATATATAATGGATGTATCTATGAAGTTATAAACCATATGCTTTGGTGTAGAATTGCACGGAAACAGAAGAACAAAAACCTGCAGTCTCGCAAAGCCCCTATAGCTCAGTGGTAGAGCGTCAGTCTTGTAAACTGAAGGTCCGTAGTTCGATCCTGCGTGAGGGCAAATGCTTTTTTCTTTTTTAAAAATATATTTTTCAGAAAAAACACTCCATTTTTTTTAGCAAGAACAGGACTCCTCTACAGGCCTTTACAGCTCAGTGGTAGAGCGTCGGTCTTGTAAACTGCTGCCAGAGGGCATTTTTGAAAAATCAAAACTGTTTTTATTTTCCAAATTCAGTATTTAGTGAGTAGTGATTTTATATTTAACATTGTATTATTTTTCATGTTTATTTCACATCACCCTTTATCAGTCTCTCAAAAGCTTCATTGGCATACTGTATAGGTTTTACTTCAATTTCTGAAGGTATATTTTACTTGCAGCACAACATTTCTTCTGTGTGCTTGATTCCTCCATTTGTTCTCATGCCCAAAAATATTTATTAAGGATACATAAAGAACCATAATTTATTAAAGTAAAAAAAAAAAAAAACCTTAAGGAGACTTGCAGGCTTGAATTTCACTTCACTTGAGTAGGCCACGATGGCTAGTGATAATTCCGTATCGAATCTCTTACTCGCAGAATCTGCATCGATGAGGAAGTCGGATGAAGGGTGGGGTTCCCTCCACAAAAACTTCAAAGATTGAGTCAGTATTTGTAAGGAAACATAATAATAAAGCAAGGAAAGTAAAATGATGTTGGATGATGAGGTGATGATTGAATGATGGAATGATGGGATGATGTAGAATATAAGAATATGAGAATGAATGATCTCTCCCCTGTATGAGATACAATGAGATGTATATATAGTGAAAGATTAGCTCAAACCTCTTAGGAATAGGATTTTTTAGTCTTGTAGGATTGCCTTGTTTAGGAGATAATAGACTTCCTTATCAAGTTTTCTTCTTATTCAAGCATTCTTCCTTTTTAGGGATTATAATCCTTATTAGAATAGGATATGGATATGGGGTATCAAAAGTCCCTCCTAAAAGTCTATTCGGATATTTATGTCCGAGATTTCTAGAGTTCAATAGATGCATTAACGGTTACTCAGATATTGGAAGTGCTGATGATGGTATCTGATGCAGATGGTTGAGCTGAGGTGGCTAGTCTCAGTCACTAATACTGAAGAATGCTTGGTAATGAGACTCGAAATTTTGTCATTTTTGAGTAGAATGATGTGAAAATTCCAACTGGACTTATAGATACTCGGCGTTACGAAACGCCGAGAAGGATTAATCTGTTACAAAAATAATCTGACGGGACCAGCCGTCACTGGAGTTTTTAGTGCTCAAGGCTTAGATACTCAGTGCTACAGAAGCGAGGCCTGAGTGCCTATGACCAAGAGGTCAATCTCGGTGTTATAAAATGAGGCTCGAGTGCCTGTAACCATGAGGTCAATCTCGGTGTTATGAAATGAGGCCCGAGTGCCTGTGACCATAAGGTCAATCTCGGTGTTATGAAACGAGGCCCGAGTGCCTATGTTTAATACTATAAAAGTGACATGAGGGCGCCAGCTTCAATCACTGGACTTAGACGCTCGATCTTGAATTTTGATAACTTTGTTAATGACAACTGTTTGGCCAAAATAGTGATAGATATTAAGTTTAAACATTGTTGATGTTGATATTTGATTTTGTCGAGCAATTGTTGTTGTACCAAAAGGAAAGGATGTTGTGATCCTGGTAGTGAGTCTGAGCTCCTTTAACCTGAGCTTAGTAATGCGGGATAGTAATTTGTGAAGATTTTTGAAAGGATGGAATGTGGGCTTTGAAGGAACAAGTTTGGGTTTGTCCAATCCAAGTCATGAGATGAACTTAGTAGTTTAAGTGAAATACCAAGGTTGTATAGTTTCTAGAATAGAAGATGTTGACTAGGTTGTCTTTAGATTTGTGCTTAATGTATTCAGCTATGTAGTGGAATAGTTGACTCTCTTCTTGAATTTCCCTTGTTGAATGTTCTTTGAAATTTTTAGGAACGAGGATCTGCTGTAGAGTAGGATTTGCCTTAGTGTTGTTTGATTCGACTTTGAGCGGGAGCCACCATTAGTATTGCTTGACAATGTATCGATTGTCATTTGATAATTTCTACATGTAAGTGCAATGTTGATGTCGAGTGAGATTATCAGAATGTCTTATTGCTTGGTGCTTAAAGTAGCACCTTCAGTAACTACATTTTCCTTATCTGTAATGATAGACAAAAGAACAACAATTTTAGGATCGTTTAATTGATCTCAATTGATGGTCAGCACTCGTATAATATATATATCATGTGTTTATAGACGAACACATATGTGTAGACGTGTAAGCATGCTTGTGTAACAAGCCATAGTTATTCTTGTGAGAATAAGATGTGAAAATAAATAATTAAAAAATAAATAATCGGAAAAGGGAACTTATCTCTTGATGTGCGCTTGTCCCGCCTTTGAGTGTAATGAATATTTATGTTCGTTTAAGTTGTTCAGTTGTTGCCCAAGTGATTTTGAAGGTGTTCCCATTGACTTGTTTATTTCGAATATCCGAGCCTTCATTAGGTGCCATACAAATACGCTATCCAAGTTTATGTGTATCCAGCTCCTTAGCAATTCGTGTGTATCCAGCTCCATGCAAATATACTATCTAAATATAATGCTCCGCGACTAATAGCTGGATCAAGGTCCTAAAGGCCATAATTTTTTTATCATTAATAGTTCTGAGTATCGACATTGAGGTGCTTAAAGTAGCATTTGTAATTGTTGTTTAATTGTAATAACAAACAATAAGAGAATGAGAATCTTAGGATCGTTTTGTCAATCTCAAGTGATTGACAGTCCTTATGTAATAAATATATCAATATGATTGGAGCATGCTTTTCAAACTTCATACATGGAGTTATAATAATCACGTATTAGACGAGCATCTATGTGTAGATGTGTAAACATGTTTATGTGTGGTTGTGTAAATATGCTTGTATGACAAGCTGCACTTATTTCATGAGTATAAAATAAATGTGAAAATAATAAGCGATTGAAAAAGATGAGAACTTATTTCTGATGTGCTTTCGTCCCGCCTTTGAATTTAACGAATATTATGTTTGTTTATTCACTTAATGGCATTTTATTTTTGCTTTTGTCCCGACGCAAACCCATAAGCCTTCTAGCTTTATCAATAAGTTTTGGAGTTGGGCCTGCTGAGGTTTTGCTATCCATCATCAAATTTAATTTGAAGGAAACTAGTGATTCCGAGCTTATAGTTGTCGTATTGCTCTTCAGCATGTGTCCGAGTACTTGTTTAACTGAGAATCCCGCCGGTGAGGTTGTGGCTCCGAGATAGCTTACTTCGGTAAATCCCACAAGGAAGTAGGGGCCCAATGCTTGGTGCTTGGTGAGATTCGGTGCACATGATCCAATAATCTCGGAAGTTGAGCTATTAACAAAAGGTATAAATATTTTTAAGAGAACATAAATCAGGTCTTGGTCATGCTGCACTTGTTCTCTGATGCTCATAACTGACCATTATGGCCCCAATCTTCCCAGACTTTTAGCGATCAAACGTGATGTTTGTTTCATATGAACATAGAACTAGGAGTCAAGCTCAGATGTCTAATTACTTCTAGTTTCCAATGCTTCAATGCTCGGTGTTCACTTTGTGTCCGTACCCAGGTATCCGACTCTCCCTAAGATTCAATGCAAAGTGCTTGATGCTCGGTACCCGACTATCTCTACGTTCTGGTGTTCAGTGAATAGACACACCAGCGTGGAATCTCAACTCTACAAAACCTCATGCACTGTTTCAGTCTTCTTTTTTTATCTCTAAATATCACCAGGCTCAGTGCTTGGAAGCTCGGATCGGTGGATGCTTGATATTTGGTCAGAGTACCCTTCTCGGATAAGACCTTTCATTCTGCTGTCTTCGTCAACTCTCTCATCCATCCCCCTTTTTTTAACATCTCCAAAGCAAGAGCTTTGCCCAATGCTTGTACCGCTTTTGTACCTTCTGTGAACTGAACGTCTGCATGTCTTTAATCTCAGCAATTTCTCATGTTCTTCCTTTGGATGATTCAGCTAAAGGCCGCGCAAGAAATTTGTTTAGTAATGTCACGGTGCCAACAACAATCAGCTGCTGAACTTCGACTTCGTGAATTATCAGTCAAAAACTCTTCTAAAACCACCACCGAACTTTTTCACTCCTGTATATTCCTTGCGTTGCAGATGGAGCTGCTGACCTTCTTGTTTGGTGGTACGTGCTTCTCCTGCGTTCGTGTTTTGGTACACAACATACTTGGAACCACAATCGGATGTCTGACTGTTTCTAGGTGTTGGTGCTTCGATGCTCAGGCACTCAATGGATGGTCAACGGTCGGAGATTCGAGGAGTAATTATGTTGACAATCTTCTACTCTGTAATCTTCGTTGACCTTTCAATTCAATCTTCCAGGTTTCTTTTTTTTTTTTTACCAAGCCATGCTTCAAGAATCAATCAAATTTGTTGCTTGGAGCTTTCATTCACTTTATATTATCTCGCACATTCATGTAAACAAGCTGGGCAATGGAACCACCCGTATTCAATTATTTTTAAATCTAGAAAAACTCTTCAAGTATCTTTTCCTTGTTTTATTTTTTGTCACTTCCTTTAGAATATCGCAAATTGATGATGCTTGCAATTCGCCCTGTGTTGATCTTCTTCCTGTTGAGCAATTTATCTCATAACCTACTGGTTATCTCCCCGACTAAGGCCTTGTTGACCTGCTTCGCTAATTCCTTCATCGTTAATTCTATATGGCAATACAGTTGGTAACCAACGAAAATCCATATGAGTTGGACTCACCACTACCAATCAGACACCCTTCTTACAAGGGCACAAACCAAACACCCAATCTGGAAAAGCATTGGCATGACATTAAATTTGGTGCTTTGATGTTTGATGGAATGGGTCAGGTGCTTGATAGGTGCTCGTGAACTTAGTGTTCAGTATTCAATGAATGGGCACACTATGTATGGGATCTCGGCTTTGCTTTCTTCGTGCAATTCTCTACTGTTTTTTGTCTTGAACATGGGCAGCTTCGAAACTTTTTAAGAACTAACATAATCTCATTGCAGCCCTCTTATTGTCGAGTTGTAATTATGTTGATGCCATAAAAATTATCGACCCTTCCAATGTTGTAGCTTTGCCATGTGAAGCAGATATGCAATTGTTTTTGTTGTTGTAACTTTTGACAATCTCCGCACTTATTTCAATCGAAATTTGCTATTGATGACTGAATTGGAATTCTTCATGATCACGCTTAAAGAAGGTGTGAGTGGTCGAGCTAGATTCCCACCAAGTAAAGATAATTTGGGTTTTAATTCAGTTGTGCCTAGCTCTTCATTATTTTATTTTGCTTCAACTAGGTTTTTGTTGGGAAAATTGGACAGCGTTGGTGCAGCGGAATAATATTAACTGAGAAAAATAAAAATTACTGCAGAAATAATCAAACAAATAAATATATGGAGGCGGTCAAACCGGCCAATAGATGAATAAGATAGGCGGTAAAACCTGCCGTATAAATAATGATAAATGACACCAAAATTTTAACGTGGTTCACCCTTAGTGTTGGGCTATGTCCACGGGACAAACTCCAAAAAATTCTTCCACTATAAAATTAGTAGGTACAAGAGAGAGTCTTCTCTAGATTAACACTAAAGGTATACAATAAAAGAGATCTCACCAAAATAGTGGCACTCAAAGTGTTTCCCACACCCCAATAATTTCCTCACTATTTTGTCACTCACCCTTTGAGAAAAAATTCTCAAACCCTTAAAACTCCCTCACTTTCATCAAAGTAAAAATATTTTGGACTCACTTAATTTTTCCTCACAAGCTTTCTCTCCTATTTCTTTTATGCTTGAGTCTCACTTGATTTTTCCTTCTTCTCCAGACCTTTATATAGGCCACAACATCCATAAACAAACAAATGAAATTTTGACAAAAAATTTTTTCTTTTCTTTTTATTTCGGTGCAGCCATTTTTGACTTTTTTTTTTTCAAATGTGGGCTCCACTCTACTTAGGACCATCTAGTATTTTTGCTACGTAGTCTTTATCTGTTCCAATAAAGAAACATGAGATATCAAGAAATATATCCTAAACTTTGTCATCATCAAGTGTATCAAAGCCTATTCTAACTTTTCTTTGAATCTGGTGGTGAGGAAT
>CATIWM010064126.1:0-11399 GCA_949671775.1 Mallotus repandus
TATTTTAATGACGAAACATCTCATACTCCTAAAATCATTTGATTTTATTGATGCTAACTTTTGTCATGTTTAAGTTAATATTTTGTCACCTAAGTTTGTTTATCATCATTAATAAAATAATATCAATGATGTTAAAAAAAAGTCGTCACAAAATAATTTTTTTAATATGACGACATAAGACTATCATTTAATAGTTCAGTAATATTACAAAAATAATTCGTCACAAAACAATCACTTTTAATTACAAATTGATTATTGTCACTATTTGAATATATATGATGACAACTAATTTTGTCATGTTCAAGTTATTAACTAGTGACAAATTTGTTATGTCACCAAATGCTTATAAATGGTGACAAAATAATTAATCATGAAAATAGTAATTTTTAATAACAAAAATATATTGTCACTAAATTAAGTGGTATAGTGACGCAACAGTTCGTCACTGAAAATGATTTATAATGACAAAATATTATCTGTCATAAAGTGATTATTGTTGATATTTGAATATATATGATGACAATCTATTTCGTCATGATAGAATTATAGCTAGTGACAAATTTGTTGTGTCACTAGATGCTTATAAATGGTGACAAATAATTCATCATGAAAATAGTAGTTTTTAATGACTATATATATATGTGTGTGTGTGCGCGCAACTGCCATTTATAATAAAATTAAATACATTATAAGATAAACATAATATATCCAATAATTCAGCATTCGTCAAGACATAAATATCACGCCCAAAATATCTATAATTTGAAAAAGTTAAAATGCCCATAACTAGATCCTAAAATTCTACCAAATTAACACTTCCAACTTATCATTCTTAATCTTCCAAACAACCTCTAATATGCCATTTTTTATCTCCACATATAAAAGAAATATATGTAAATTTATCAAACAAATAAATATTAATAAAAAGAATATAATTTTAAATTTTTAATTAAAAGTGTAAAAACAACAATAAAATAAAAGCTCAGAATTTAATTTGACATATTAGAACCATGTAAAAGTACATTGACTTGATGACTAATATATTATAAAATTGAACATATTAAACTAAAAAATCAATTGGGTCACTTACATTAATAATTAACAAACTATTATAATTGAATAGAGAAAAAATTTAGTACTTACATTAAATTGAACGACTACATATTCATCCCATTAGCTGCCATCATTGCCAAAAGCTTCTTAATGCTTTCACCTTGCTGACTCAGCTGATCCTTCAAACTAGTTACTTCGGTTTCAAATTTGGTCACTTGTGTCTTAAACTCACTAACTTGGGATTCTGACATCTGAAACTTATATTGTGTGTCGTGAAGTTCCTTTTCAAGTTTTTGAGTAGCCAAGTCATAGGATGCAATGCGTCTGCTTGGAGGCTTTGGACCATATCCGAGGCCTTTTATGTAACCAATACCATGGCCAAGGACCTCAAGAACAATCTCAGCTAAAGTCCTCTCAGTTCCTTCTTCATTATATTGATCTTGTTTTTCTTTCATTAAATCTTGTTTGAACATATGGATGTAAAAAGAAATAGTCAGTATCATTACCATTAACAAAATTTATTTACTATTCCCTTTACAAGATAAAATTTGTTTACTACATATATATGTAGGTAAATTACCCAATTTTCTTCCGCTGTTTTAGATGACCAGCCCTTTTTATCTGAATATATATACGTCTATACAACTCAATCCTATCACAAGGTTCTCCATTAAGCTCCTTTTGAGACTACCACAAAAAAAGGTTAAAAAACACAATTAAGTAATTGCATCATCTTAAATTTTCTATTTTGAAAAGACATTATTACACCACTTACAATTTCATGTCGTCAAACAGTAAATGGCTTTCTACCCGAAATATGTGGGGCTCTCAACTTCTTCCTATTTCCACCATTCACAGAACTTGTGTGCTAAGAGAAAAAACGACAATGATATTCCTATGTAAGTTATAAATTGATGCCGTTAAAAAATGAGTTTCAACATTTAAAGATAATATTACAAATTTAAAATGATTACCTTGAATTTAGATGTTGCCCAATACTCATACAATGCTTCCCAATTTTTTTTATCGTGACAAAAGGATGGCATGTTATTCTTTGCCTCTTCCAATGTGCCAAACTTTTTATAATGCACATGCAACCTACAACGCTTTTGTCAAAAACTGCCTTTTAGCCTGTCTATCAAACAACCTTTCACACCCAGATCATCCATATTAACATCTATGTGAATCTACAGAAGATATAAGTAACTATTATAATGCAAGAAACTTAAGTGAAAGTAATAAACAAGTGGCATGTTATTTTGATACATACATTTAAGTGATCAAAACCTGGTTTTAAATTTTTTCTGCTTCATCTTCATTGATATCTTTATTCCAAATATCTTTCCATTTTTTAGGCACTAGAAGGACATCTCAGGTTATTATACCAATCTTACTTGCAAGCTTGGCAGATCCCTCTCCATCTATAGGTCTCCCTATCAATGGATCCATAATAATCTTCATTTTATATCCAGAAGCAGCAAATGCCTTCATAAGGCCTTTACCATTGTTTGGCCATGACCCCTTTTTTTAGAGTTGGATGCTGCAAATTAATTACATAGTCATCACAATATTGTATTTTTTTTCATGCATACAAGTGATCAATATTAAGATATAACATAGAGAATATAGAGAATAATGACCTATCTCATGACTTATCTCAGTTAGTGGGATTTCAGAACTTTCAGTTAATGGAACCTCAGTACTTTGAGTTGATGGAACTTCAAGAGTTTGAGATGATGGAACCTCCATATTGGCACTTCCTAAAGTCTGATTTATTGTACCATTGTCGTTACCTCCAGATGAGACATTTGGTGATGCATTATTTTCTATATTTGAGTTCCTCTTATCAGTTGCAGTATTTGCTCGAACAATGAGACCCATAGTACCATTTCCAGTTATTGCTGAATCAGTTACATTATGCTTAGAAGAATGAGTTATGAGACTTTGTTGTAGTTGGTTTGGGCTGATAAATTTCGGCTTCATTTTTCGTACACCTCCAGGTGCCATTTTGCAATCCTGTATAAAAACGATAAGATAATCATGTCCAAAATAGGATGAACAATAATAGGCAATGATAATAAAAGAATAAATAAATTATTTAAAAAATATATGACCGCTCAATAATAATAATAATAAACAAACCATAGTCTGCACCGTGTCGTAGTTTTTTTAGGTTGGTTTAATGCATGTTCTTTATGTTTATGGTGTTTATTTTTATTAGAATTTAATTATTTTTATGTTTATATTTGTTTTTAGTAATGTGCTTGGCTTTCCTTTTAAAATAATGAATTTTATATGAAATATTGAATTAAATAGATGATGGTGGAGCAACCTACAAGTGGATGGTGCATTAAAGAGAATGGTGGTGGAACATGCATAAGCGCTTGAGATAATGATGGTGGATGGTGCAATAAAATTTAATTTGATTGGGTGCTTTTGGTTAGTGCTCTTGATGTAGAGAAGGAATTAATTTTTTTTAATTCTTGAAAAATGGCTATAAATAGC
This sequence comes from Mallotus repandus, assembly GCA_949671775.1. Taxonomy (NCBI): domain Eukaryota; kingdom Viridiplantae; phylum Streptophyta; class Magnoliopsida; order Malpighiales; family Euphorbiaceae; genus Mallotus; species Mallotus repandus. The sequence continues at coordinate 3,559 of CATIWM010064126.1, forward strand.
CATTGGCATAATGTTGAAGACATCAACAAGAAAAAAAGAAAAAAACATCAAAGAGTTGTGTGTGTACTGTTGTGTGTGTAAGAAATAAAGACATAACATTGAAGACATCAACAAGAAAAAAAGAAGAAAAACATCAAAGAGTTGTGTGTGTAAGAAATAAAGAGGAGTGTTGTGTGTGTGTGTGTGCATGGTTCATGCACGTGGAAACTAAATAAGATTGAGAAGAAGTAGAGAATAGAGAAGAACATAGGAAGGGAAGTTTATTCTTCTTAATTTTTCTTAGTTTTTGAATGTATTTCTCATTTACATTTGAAAGATTGATGAATTTTATGTTTAACTAATTTTATTTATATTGGGGATTATTGAACTTATTTTAATTTAAGTTGATTTATAAATTGGTTTTTCTTTAAAGTTGCATTAAGCATTCATTAAGCTTAATTATTTATGATTTGGCCATTCATAATTGATTTTTAATTAAGGTTAATTATTGAGAAATATTAATCTTAATAGAAATATGAATGCTTGATTAATTGATTTAAATCTAGAGATAGCTTAAATTATTTTAATTTCAATTGGTTGTGCCTCATAATTTATTTACTAAATTTAATTAGGTTTTAATTTAATGAGAATTAGTTAAAATCTTTTTAATTGATAGAAATAAATTACCGATGAGTCCTGAAACTTGTGCTGAGAATTCACTCTCACGTTCAAGTTGGCGTCTCGTATTATATAGCTTTTTAGATTGGAGCATAAAGTTTTTTTTTTTTTTCAAAAAATAACTCCAATTGCAAAATGAGTTAATTACCAATGAAACCATATAAATAGTGTATGAAAGTCACAATAACTGAAGGTGCAAGAGAATCACAAGACGACGTGTCACAAAACTTGAAATTCCGGTGCTAAACTGTATAGAATCACAAGTGGACGAGTCATTAAAGACAAATGCAATCCTTAACTAATTTTTTTTTATCTAAATAACTAATATTTAAAATCTACTAAACTCTAATTAATCCGATTAGACTCAGATAGGACCATAAAGACCACAAAGGATGTTAATTATCAATGATTCAACGCATCTTTTGCTGGAGAGATATCACCCAATTTTGAGTACAAATGTAGAAAACAATTCCAAATGAAACTGTCACTGAGTTTGCATGAAATATCCATATGTGCTAGTGAAGTGTGAGCATTTAAGATTTCTAGTCACATAAATTTTAAGAAAAAAAAATTACATTGTAAATTATATAAAGTATTTATAGCTTAGGAGATGATAATTCGAAAGCTCAAGTTTCAAATGCGTTAGTTAATACAGCCGTGCTTTCAGAAACTGCTGGTGGATGTTAGAATCAAGACTTGACAGATATGACCCATTCTTTTAATATGCATTCGAGGCACTTTCAACTTCTTTTGGGCCATAGCTGGGAAATGATTAGAAAAACAAACATAATTCCTTAAAACAAATTTTGGTTGATATTTAACTAATTTGTTTTATAAAAACTTAAGGTGTTAATTTTTGGCATTGGGTTGTTGGATTAAGATAGTTGATTATGCTCAACAATGACTAATTGTATAGAATTACAGGTTAAAATAGAAAAACATAGGGTGTTAGACTTTTGATTTCAATTAGATCCAATATATAGTTGAAAAGATTAAAGAATGATGTTTGCAAGAGTAATGACCTTTGAAGGAAATTGTGAAAAAAAAAATAAAAAATCTCTTTGCAAAAGTAAAGAAACACCTCTTGCTTTGTTTTGCTCAAAGCAGGAGAAGGTATAATTGAAGTATATGAAGAAAATGAAGTTATTGCGAATTTTGATATATATTATTTTTGCATAAAAATAAATTCTCCCTGATTCTTGACCTGACTCTCATACATGTAAGCAAAATTTAATAGAGTTTCACGATGTCGTAAAATGAGAGGTTTAAATAGTTTATTTTTTGAATATTTGTATTTAAATGAGCCAAATATTTTATAAAGTTCAACGACTAGATGAACAATACATACTAAATCAGCATTTTAAATTTAATTAATTGTCCCTGTGATTCTTTCTGGATCTAACTAAATACCAACAATTTAAATTAAAAAATATAAAAATTATTTATTTATTATACTGATGAGCACCCACTAATATTTCTTTTCATTCTTTGCTAGTGAATGAGAAAAAACCTTGTGTAAGATTGGGCGAGATTTACACCTAACTATAAAGGGCTCAACTTTGGACATAAGAATTGTTGTCTTTGCACCCATATCAATCTCCTTTCCATCAATTCGATCCCAATCTAAGCACTGAATCAAGGTAAATTTTGTGGTGTCATAATGACATGGTGTGATCAAATATAATAGTCATTGGCTTGAAAGAATCTATTTAGAGTCGTTGATCAAATTACCTACAACTTAAAGAATTTGTTTCTATTTTACTTGTTAAGGAAAAAGCAGGTTGCTTGTTAAAAAATAAAATTAATCTCACTTGGGGCTTCTTCTTCATCACATTTAGCCCTAATGCCACCCTCATCTTTGTTTTCGCCCCTTGCTTTCCGCCACACCGTTTGACACCATATAATGACCCCAGAAATGAAGAACAAATAAGCAACCAAAGAAAAAAATACATAAGAAAAGGTCAAGATTTGCCTTCAAGAACATGCCATGCCTTTAATGCTATTAATCATTCTTGTTCTATATATCAAGAATCCACCTCGCTTTTCACCTTTTTTTCCTGATCAAACAAGCTCTAGAAATTAGAAAGAGTTTTTTAATTTCTTGCATCATAGCTATTTCTTCAATCTTTCTTGCTAATTCTTCCATTTTTTTTATTTTATTAAGAAGCACACAGAATTCTTGATTTTTTTGTTATTGTGAAAAAGAAAAGGAAAAAAAAAAGGATTCATGAATTCAATATTGGATATTGAGGAAGGAGATAGAGATGGAGGAGATGGCAGGTGTTGCAACATCTGGGTCAGCATGTATTAATAACTCGATTTTTTTATCTGGGTCGTCTATAATCACCAATTATCCTCTCATTGCTACGCTTGTTACTTTAGTGTTGGTTTTTTTTTTAGCAAAATTGTCAATTCCACATCGTTTAGTTATTAAGAGGAGGGGAAAGTTTTTGGTTATAAATAGACTTCTCCCCTTCCTTAGTTAATCATCCCACAAAATTAGCCTTCTCCTATATTTAGGCTATTTGTATTCTTTCTCTTTTTTTTAATATTTCCTCAATTAGTGAAATATTATTTTTGTATCCGAAGACGTAGGCATAATTGGCCAAACCTCGTTAAAATTTTGGTGTTCTTTTTATGTCTATTTAATAGTTATTATCGGGTATAGTTGTTGTTAATTATTGTGCTATTAAAATTACTTGTCTTGATAGATTCTCTCTAAGGAGTGTGGTTTTTAAGGAGGCATTGTGACCCCACCACTCTTTCCTGGGAATTTACCTTGAGGTGATTTTTAGTACAATTGTTTTCACTCTAGCCAACTGTGCAATAGTTCTCAAGGTGAATTTATTATTGGTGGAAATTAACCCGAATTCCACAACAATTGGCATTAGAGCTCTTGGTTTATTTTAGTATGCTCTGTGGTTGCAGCTTAGGCTGATTTTCCACATCAGAAAAAAATTTCCTTGGGCTAATTGGCATTCCGCATTGACAACTATTAAATAGAATTTGTAGCAGAAATGGCATATAGCACAAAAGAATTCACATCGAAGTCAACAACTTCTTCATCTTCAATTTTGGGAAGAATTGTTGTGACAAATGCTAGATTTGCAGTGGAAATTTTTTATGGCACCAGCCATTTCGGCATGTGGCCAAGTGAGGTTCTAGATGCTCTTTTTTAGCAAGGTCTAAACATTGCCATTAAAGAAAAGAAACCAGATGATGTTGAGGAGAATGAATGGAAGATGATTAATAGAGTGGCATGTGGTACCATTCGATCGTGTCTTTCGAGAGAGCAGAAGTATACATTTTATAAAGAAACTTTTGCAAGTAAATTGTGGAAGGCATTGGAAGAGAAATTTTTGAAGAAAAGCAGTCAGAGCAAACTCTACATGAAAAAGAGACTGTTCTACTTCAACTATGTTCCAGGTACCACTATGAATGATCACAGTGCTAGCTTTAATTAGCTAGTAACTGATCTGTTGAATATGGACGTGGCTTTTAAAGAAGAAGATCTGGCTCTGATGTTAATGGGATCACTTCCTGATTAGTTTGAGTATCTTGAAACTACTCTACTTCATGGGAAGGTTGATGTGTCTCTCAGTGAAGTAACTGCTGGCTTGTATAGTTATGAATTGAGAAAGAAAGAAAAGCAAGAAAGCACAAGTGTAGAAGCAGAAGTTCTTGTTGTTAAAGGCCATTCGCAGAGTCAAAATAAAGGAAGAAGAGGGAGATCAAAGTCAAAGTCCAGACCGAGCAAAGATCAATATGCCTTTTATCGAGAAAAAGGGCACTAGAAGAACGATTATCCCAAGCTAAAGAATAAAGGCAAACCTAAAAGGGGAAAGGTTGTCCCAGAGTCAAATGTAGCTGAGTGTGATGATGCATATTCAGATCTATCATTTGCTACTATGCCATCAACCAGCTGTTCTAGTTCATGGTTACTAGATTCAGCTTGTAGCCACTATATGACGCCCAATAGAGAATGGTTCTTTGATTTTAAAGAACTAAAAGGTGGAGTTGTCTACACAGTAAATAATGCCCCTCTTGACACATATGGGATTGGTTTAATTCACTTGAGGAATCAGGATGGATCAATCAAAACCTTAACAAGTGTTCATTATATGCCAGATTTGATGAGGAATCTTATCTCTATAGAAACCTTAGAGTCAAAAGGTTTCGAAGTAAGGGTGAAAGATGGGACTATGAGGATCATCTCTGATGCACTTGTGATAATAAAGGGAATTCAAAAAAATAAATAATGTGTATTACTTTTTAGGTAGTACAATTGTTGGGATAACAGTAGTAACAACTTCTATTGATGATCAGGAGTTAGAAGCAACCAGGTTATGGCATATGCGCTTGGGGCATACTGGAGAAAAATCCTTGAAATTGTTGATAGATCAAAGATTATTAAAAGGAGCTCAGGCTTGCAAATTAGATTTTTGTGAGCATTGCATCAAAGGGAAGAAAACAAGGGTAAAATTTAGAATAGTAATCCATGATACTGAGGGTATTTTGGATTATGTTCATTAAGATGTGTGGGGGCCTTCCAAGACAGCTTTGTTAGGAGTAAAACACTATTATATCACCTTTGTTGATGATTTTTCCAGGAGAGTTTTGGTGTATACAATAAAGATGAAGGATGAGGTGTTGGAAATTTTCCTTAAATGGAAAAAGATGGTGGAGACTCAAACAGGCAGAAAAGTCAAACATCTCTATACAAACAATGGTAGACAATTAAAAAATGGTCCATTTTTTAAAGTCTATAAAGATGAAGGAATTGTCAAACACTTCACCATCAGAAATACACCACAACAAAATGGGGTGGCGGAGCATATAAACCGAACATTATTGGAGAAGGTTCAGTGTATGTTGTCCAATACTGGGTTAGGCAAAGAATTTTGGGCTGAGGCTGTAGTATATGCTTGTCACCTCGTCAACCGTTTACCATCAACTGCAGTTGGTGGTAAAACACCATTAGAGAAATGGTTTGGAAATTCATTACATGTGTTTGGTTCCACTGCATATTACCATGTTAAGGAGTCAAAACTAGATCCTATAGCAAAGAAGGCAATCTTTATGGGGATCACTTCTTGTGTCAAAGGCTATCATCTTTGGTGTCCATAAATAAAGAAAGTAATCTTCAGTAGGGATGTTACCTTTGATAAATCTACCATATTAAGAAAGGTGACTTCAAAAAAAATGGAGTAGACAGATGGTACTCCCAAATAGGTGGAGTTTTATTGCACCAAAATTGTCTCAGCCAATAAAGAAACTAATGAAAACTCTCTATGGTAGAAGAAGAGTCAGAGGAAGAAGAGGTTTAGACCCAAGAACCTCCACAGCAACAAGAATCAATTGCATAAAGAAAGGGAAAGAGGACCATTAGACAACCTGCTCGCTATGCTAATATGGTCGCTTCTGCATCACCAATTGTAATTGATGATGTTCCTGCCATTTCTAATGAAGAAGTTCAAAGTTCAGAATAGAAAAGGTGGAGGATCGCCATGGATGAAGAAATGCAGTCCCTTCAAAAGAATCAAACATGGAAACTAGCTAGCCTTCCGAAGGGAAAGAAAGCAATTGGGTGCAAATGGGTATATGCAAAGAAAGATGGATTTCCTAACAAGGATAGTGTTCGCTGCAAAGCAAGATTAGTGGCTAAAGGCTACGCTCAGATGGAGGGAGTTAATTATAATGAAGTATTTTCTCCAGTTGTAAAGCATTCCTCTATCAGAATTTTATTGGCTTTGGTAGCACAGTTGGATTTGGAACTAGTTCATATGGATGTAAAGAATGCATTTTTACATGGAGACTTGGAGAAGGAAATCTATATGACTCAGCCAAATGGATTCAAAGTTGCTAGGAAAGAAAAAATGGTATGCAAATTGGAAAAATCATTGTATGGATTGAAGCAATCTCTGAGGCAGTGGTACAAGTGATTTGACAAATTTATGATAAGGCAGAAGTACAAAAGAAGCAAATATGATCATTGTGTATATTTGCGCAAGCTACAAGATGGATCCTATATATATCTTCTTCTTTATATTGATGATATGTTGATAGCTTCCAGAAGTCAGACATAAATTGAGAAACTGAAGACTCAATTAAACAGGGAGTTTGAGATGAAGGATCATGGTGAAGCAAAGAAAATTCTCAACATGGAGATATCTAGAGATAGGCAATTGGGGAGGCTTTGTTTATCTCAAAAAGAATATCTGAGAAAGGTACTAAAACGTTTTGGCATGAATGAGAAGTTAAAACTAGTTAGTACACCACTTGCTCCTCATTTCAAGCTTAATGCATCAATGTCACCAAAGAATGATGTAGAATGGGAATACATGACAAAAGTACCGTATGCAAGTGTTGTTGGTAGCTTGAAGTATGCAATGGTATGTACGAGGCCCGATATTTCACAGGCAGTTGGGGTTGTGAGCAGGTATATGCATGATCCTGGAAAGGAGCATTGGCAAGCTGTGAAATTGATTCTACGGTATATTCTGAACACCATAGATGTTGGTTTGTATTTCAACAGGATAAGTTAGATGGTCAATGTGCAGTTGGATATTATGATTCTAACTATGTTGATGATTTGGACAAGCGTCGGTCAGCTACTGGTTATGTGTTTACTCTTACAAAAGCACCAGTCAGTTGGAAGTCCACCTTACAGTCAATAGTTACTTTGTCTACTACAGAGGCAGAGTATATGGCAATTACAGAGGATGTGAAGGAGGTAATTTGGCTTCAAAGGTTGCTTGGTGAATTGGGAATGGAGTAGAAGCACATCAAAGTGCATTATAATAGTCAAAGTGCTATTCATTTAGCAAAGAACCAGGTTTATCATGCAAGGACGAAGCACATCGATGTTCGATATCACTTTGTACGGGAGATTCTAGAAGAAGGTGGAGTCATAATCCAAAAGATTCGGACCACTGAGAATGTTGCTGATATGTTGACAAAAGTGGTAACTGCGGTAAAGTTTAAACATTGTTTAGACTTGGTCAATATTGTTGAAAGTTGAAAGGTGGAATTTGCAGACACTACTGAAGTTTGGATTTGTGAGAGAATTGTGTGGAATTTTTCCAAGGTGGAGATTTGTTAGTTTTTTGGCAAAATTGCAATCCCACATCGTTTAGTTATTAAGAGGAGGGGAAAGTTTTTGGTTATAAATAGACTTCTCCCCT
>CATIWM010064160.1:0-10997 GCA_949671775.1 Mallotus repandus
CTCTTGTTGTAGTTTAGCTCTTGTTGTTGTTTAGCTCTTATTGTTGTCTAGCTCTTGTTGTTGTGTAGCTCTTGCTGTTGAGTAGCTCTTGTTATAGTTTAGCTCTTGTTGTTGTTTAGCTCTTGTTATTGTGTTCCTGCAAAGATGATGAAGAAGAGATGTTTTAGTATCTTATGAATGTTGTAACTGATTTACCTATTGGTTATAGTCATATGGGCCTGTCATTCAGCTACCTGGTAGCTTTAATAAGGTTAGCTCATATTATCAGGGCCTTCCACCGTGTGTGAAGTAGATAGTTGCCGGGAAGGGCTTTGATGGTATTATTTCTGCTATTACTTATAGCTTATATGCGTCAAGTCAGGCCACAATGTGTGCTCTTATTAAACGGTAGATTGATACCACCCATACATTCCATTTGCCTTTTAGGGAGATGACTATCACTCAATTTGATTTTACAGCTATTACCGGGCTGAGTTTTTTTAGGGAGCTTGTCCCTTTTAGCAGTTAGGCATATAGTTCTATCGTTGTAAGGAACAGATGGCTAAAGGATCTGTTCAGTGTTACTACTTTTATGAAGCCTGGCTACTCCTCTTTGATTCGGTATACGAAACTTGTAGAGAAGGTTAGGTTGGAGCATGATGCAGGTCATGTTAACTCTGAGCAGTTGGCCAGATGTTTCTTGTTCTACTCATGAGTGTCGTTATCTTTCCAAACGCCTCCGGCACTAGCCTTTTGCAGCTGTTACCTGTTCTGAGGAATTTGAGGGATCTGTCGAAGTATAGTTGGGGCACATATGCTTTTGCTCATATGTATTCTGGCCTGGATGCAGCCTGTAGATGAGGCTCATAGATTTGTAGCTGCTTGTTCGTGTTGGATGTGTGTGGCCTTTTGCTTTTTTGAATTTTTTTATCTTTGATTGTTCTGATTCCTTTCTTTCTGATAGGTTTAGGCTTACGAGTTTGGGGTGCTTCCTCATCCCACTATTGAGCGCTTGCCTGAGAGTGGCTTTCCCCGTCTTCCATGATGGATCAAGAAGACTTCCGCTTTGATCGAGAGTCCTTTAGCTTATATGTTTCTCCGACAGATTTGTCCCTACTGGTGGATGGAGAGATAGGACTAGTCGATTGAGATAGGAGTATCTTGGCTCTGACACAGAGGAGGTTCTTACTGTTTGGCCTTGTTAACAAGGTGTGGTACCTGGGTGAGTGGGTCTATCGCTGGTAGGATGGACCGTTCATGTTGCTCCTCCTGGAGACATATTTTGGAGCCGAGAGCTTGTTGGAGAGGAGCTCAACGGAGCTGAGAAAGGGTATCCTTTTGAGGATTTCCTGAAGGGAGCTCATTTTTCTAATATGATGACTTTGGTGTCACAGTTGATTGATGTTATGGCTAGTGAATTTGTTGCACCTCCACCTCCTCAAGTAGATCCTTCACAACCTTCGGGCGATAGAGCTAGGACTTCACGGGCATCCTAGGGGCATTCTGCTTCTAGGGTAGCATCTTCTGATCTGGTATGCTTCTGAGCTATGTGTCTTTTTTCTCTATTTTTACATAAGCATGTAACAAACTTTGTTAGTAATGAACTATAAATGACATGAGTTATGAGAGTTTATCTGTAGTGTTATGGACGTCGTCGAAGGAGATCGGATGAGGAAAGTGGTCCTAGGACTGAAGGGACGGCACATGCCAGTGGTGTGAGAACTAGTGGTGCCATTCTTAGTAATTTTATGAGTGCGGTGCCTCCGATCTTGTATGGGCTATCAGTTACAAGAGCAGGAGCATGTTTCTCTTTGCCTAGAGCGGGTACACTACTATCAGATGTAGTGCCTACAAACACTACTCATGTTATTCTCTTGACTCCATGAGGGTTTTCTCTTTCCTTAATTTATATGTCATCTGATTTCTTTTTCTTTACAGGAGCCTGTTTCCATTGCTTAGTCTTGGTATACCGCTACGATTAGCTCGCATGAGCATTTTGTGGAGTTCACTAGCACACAGAGTGTATTATCTTCTTTTGTTATTGATTTGTACCTATTTTATGCAAATGCATGTGTTTTTATGAATGCATGAGATGTGATCCATTATGTTTATCTAATGTAGAGTGAGTACATTCTCGCTAGTTATGAGTGGGAAAGGGAGCGAGCGTCTTATCATGAGCAGATTGATCAGCTGCATGTGTGACTGGCGGCTTTTCAGATGGATACAGAGGATGCAGAGCCTGGCTCGGATGATAGGGATGCCTGAGTAGATTCAGCTCTTATTCTTGATAGCAACCATAGCCGATGTAGTTGTTTTTAGGAGGCTTGGTATAGGCTTTAGTCTATGGTTGTTTAGTGATGTATTATTTTCCCGAGGTCATAGACTCTGGATGTTGTATTTGGGCATCTATCCCGTATGTTATAGCATTCGTTTGTGTCATGTGATTGTTGTTTTTGGATGACTTGTTGTACCCTTGATGACTAACTTTATGTTCTCTAATGATGACTACAACATTTATGTTTGTTGTACCCTTTGATGATGACCATGTACTTATATGTTATATGAATGTATGTATGATGACTATTCCACAAGATGAATGGTAGCTTATTTCTCATTTGAGGACATGTATATGCGTGCAGGTGAATGGAAATGAAAGATTTTTTATCTTGAGCTTATGCATGAATGTATTTAATGATCTTGATACATGTATGCATGAAACGATAATGGTATTGGTATGCAAGGAAGACTAACATCATCCTGCACTCTTAGGGCATGCAAATGAGTATGCTATATGATGAAGGTGAGCATTCCTTTGGGGAGAGTCAGACGATTAGTAGTTCTAGGATCAGTATTGTTAATAGGAGGATCAATACATCTGAGGGAGAAACCAAGGTTCTTGATGTCAATATGCTGAGCTAGGCAAAATGCAAGTTTAGCAGCTTGTCTGTTTGCACTCCTTATAATCTAATGATGAATTAGAGAATGGCTTACAGTAAGTATTCATTCACCATGCCTCATATTATTTTTTCTACCCCCTTTTGCCTAGGCAGTTCTATGCACCTAGCTGGGCTTTTATCTTTTATTCTTTCTTTTCTCTTTTCTTTTGAGGTACGATGATATTGGCTGGCAATCTGGAGAAGAGATAATGAAATAGGTAAGAACTGCAAAGCATGTAATGAAAATATGCAAATTGTACTTAGCATGCTCGATGTATTCGAATGATAATGATGTATTACTATTCCTCAAATGTACTTACGTGATTTGACAAGCATTCACATATTTACTGAAGACATTTAAGAAAAGCACAGTTGCATTTATGCAAATTTTGAATTGACGGTATTTTCTCTTGGTTTTCTAACTAAGTATTTTCTCTTGGTTCCCTAGCGTTTACCTAGGCTGGCCTTTCGGGTTTTCAACCTAGCGAGAAATCCCCTAATTTTTGCTTGAGCTACCTTTTTTCAGCTTTTAACTCAGCGAGGCCTTTTTTTTTTTTGCTCTAGACATAATACTTCTTCAAGCAGTCTGTGTTGGTAGGCTCAGAGAATTCATTTCCTTTATAATCCATTAACTTGATAGCTCCTCTTAATAGCATAGTTTTGACCATATATGGGCCCTCCTAGTTTGGCCTAAACTTTCCTATAGGGTCTGAGACATTCTGTTTGGCTTGCTTTAGCACCCAGTCTCCTACTTTCACACTCTTATGTTTGACTTTTTTGTTGAAGGCTCTAGCCAACCGAGCTTCATATAGTTATGTATGATACAGTGCTTTGAGTCTCTGATTGTCTAGAGTAGTGAGGTTGTCATACCTTTGCTAAGCCCATTATGCTTCGGGAAGTTTAGATTCAATTGCTATTCGCAATGATTTTATTTCTATGTCCACTGGGAGTTCTGACTGTTGTTCTGTATCCCCACAATGCGTATGGTAGTCTATCTGCCCAATCGCAATAAGTCTAAGTCATCTTTGACAAGATCTTTTTGATGTTTTTGTTTACAACTTCGACCTCCCCATTTGCTTGTGAGCGGTAAAGTGAGGATTTGTAATGCTCCACCTTATAATTCCTTAGTAATTCCCTCACTTCCCTTTGGAACTGAACACCATTATTTGAAACAATATGATGGGGAATCCTGTATCGGTAGAATAGGTTTTTTTCTAATGAACCTTGACACTTGTTTCTCCCCTAGTTTTGTGTATGATTCTACTTCGACCCACTTTGTGAATTAGTCGATTGCTACTAGGATAAACCTGTGTCCGTTCGAGGCTGTTGGGTGAATTTCTTCAATTATGTCTAACCCCCATATTGAGAAGGGCCATGGAGAAGAGATAGAGTGTAGCTCTATTGGGGGAAGATGGTTGATGTCCCCATGAATTTGGCACTTGTGGCACCTTCTTATGAATTTGATGCAGTCTTCCATTATCGTCATCTAGAAGAACCTTGTCTCATTATCTTCTTAGCTAGGATGGCGCCATTCATGTGCGGACTATAGACACCCTCATATACTTCTTCCATTGCTCTAGCAGCTTCTGTCTTATCTAGACATTTGAGTTGTATCTCTTTTGAAGTTCTTTTGTATAATACACCCTGGTGTTATGTGAATTTTGATGCCAGTTATCAGATGACTGCCTTGTCTTTTTTGACTGCCTTCTCAGGGTAAATTCTCTTTGTTAGGTATTATTGTATATCATAGAACTAGGGTTTGTTGTCTGCTTTCATTTATGCTATTCTAAGGCATTTATGGCTAGGTTGCTCTGATTTGAGTAGGATTAGAGGCTTCATGGGTATTTGGGCCGATCCTTCCTATACCGATGCTAAAGAAGTGAGTGCGTCAGCCATTTGGTTGTGGTTTCTAGGGAGATGGATGAATTTACATAACTGTTGTAGGTGGCTCAGATATGGCCTCAAGTGTTGTTCTTTCAGTTCCCATTCTTTTATTGTCTGATTGATTACCGATATCAAATCCCCAAATATTTCAACTTATGTCACTCCCAAAGCTATCAAAGCTTTCATGCCAAGTGCACATGCTTCATATTCTACCTCACTATTAGTAACCATGAACACTAGCTTCTTAGCAATTGGCACCACTTCTCCTTCTGGTGTTAGGAGTATGATCCCGACTCCTACTTCAAATTGATTGACTGCCCCGTCAAAGTACATACACCATCCTTGCACCTTGATGGTCGTGTTGAGGTCATCTGGGAAGTCTAGTTGAATGTCTTCTAAATCTGGAATCGGGTTGAGGGCTAAAAATTCAGCGACTGCTCTCCCTTTTACTGTCTTCTTAGCCAGGTACTACACATCAAATTCCATAAGTAGAACGAGCCACTTGGCTAGTTTTTTACTAGGGATGGAGCTTCATGGAGATGCTTCATAGGATCCATTTTGGACACAGCTTGTATCTTGTATGATTGAAAATAGTGTCTGAACTTCTTTATTGCTTATACCATTGTTAGGCATATATGTTCAACTTGACTGTACTTTTCCTCATAAGGTAGCATTTTCTTGCTCAGGTAGTAGACTGCATGTTTCGCTTCCCCTTCTCCCTATTGGGCTAGCATTGCACTGATTGCATTCCCTTCAATGGCAAGGTACAAGGTTAATGACAATCCAGACTTGGGTGGTTTTAGAACTGGTGGATTGGCTAGGTAGTTTCTGATTTTGTCAAATGCTAACTGACACTGTTCATTCTATATGGCTGGCTGATCTTTTTTTAGTAGCTTGAAAATGGGCTCGCAAACTGCTGTTAACTTGGTGATGAACCTGCTTATGAATTGTAGCTTCCCTAGAAACCCTCTGATTTTTTTTCTCTATTTTTGGCACTAGAATTTCTCTAATCACTTTCACTTTATCTGGATCTACTTTAATTCCATTATGGCTAACAATGTATTCTAGCATCTTGCCTAAAGTCACCTCGAATATGCAGTTTTTGGGATTAAGCCTGAAGTTGTACTTTTTAACCCTTCTGAGGAATTTTTTAAGAGCAGTCGAGTGCCCTTCTTAGGTTTCTGATTTAACCATCATGTCATCTATATACACTTTAACCTATATATGTAACATGTTATGGAATATAGCTATTGCCATTCTTTGGTAGGTTGCACTTACATTTTTTAGGCCAAAGGTCATTAACCTGTAGTAGTAAGTACCCCATTCTATTATCAAGGATGTCTTTGCTTTGCCGATGATGGCCATCAAAATCTGATTGTATCTAGAAAATCCATCCATGAAGGAGTACATTGTGCAAGAACATTGTCTATCAACACATCTATGTGAGGCAAAGGGAAGTCATCCTTTGGGCATGCTTTGTTTAGATCTCTGTAGTCAACACAAATTCTAACCCTTATGTCTTTCGTTGGCATTGGCACGATGTTTGCTAACCACTATAGATAATCTACTACCTCTAGGAACTTAGCCTTGATCTATTTTTTAATGTCTTCTTTTACCAATTGGACCCATTCTTGTCTGAGTCTTCTCAGCTTCTACTTTACTAGTTTACACCCTTTTCTAGTGGGAATGTAGTATTGAGCGGTGTCTCTGTAGATGCTGGGCATGTCTTCATATGTCCAAGCAAATACTTTTGAATATTTTATTAATATTTTTTCAATTTCTCTCCTCTCCTCAGGGGTAACATCTTTTGAAATATGCAAAATGCGTGGTTCATTTTCTATGCTAATGTTAAATGGTTCAGTGCATATGGAATGAATGTCAAATATGCAAGTATTTTTATCAATGCAATGCACACTACCATTAGAAAGGACATCAAACAAGTAAGCAAAATTTGATTTCATTGCATTAACTTTAGAGTTTATTACATCATCAGTTTTAAATAAAGGAAAAGTATAGAGATCAGCTCCAGTGGCAGTGTCTTCAAACAAAATGTCATCAATGCTTGATTTAGGGATGGCAGCAACTTCCTCACAGTTGAGGGTCTCAGTCTTGGAGTCTAATCCCAAATTCTTAATTAGTTCTTCAATATCAGTCTCAGTGATATCTTCTGGCTCGTATTTTCCCTTAATAGAGTCAATAAAATCGTTGAAGATTTTAAAGCCAGGTTTCTCAACCCCTTCTTTTTCCCATTTCTTTGTCTGTCCCTAGTAGATTTTAGTTGAGCCTCCTGGAATGAAAGAGGTGGACTTCTTAATTCTTGTGTCCTTCTCAGGATCATACCTCAGGCCATGTCTGTTGGTTTGTCCTCGAAAATCAATAAATTCTGTGACTCTAATATACCTTCCACCCAGTCCAGTTCTGGGCAGGTATTGCATCTTTTTCATCATTACAACAACCTTTGGGTCAACCCAATCTTCGTGGATTACAGAGATCTGGAAGCCAGGTGGCACTATGTTCAAGCAAACGATGATGTTGTTGGTTTCAGCCAGAATGGTGACAACTTTGTCTTTGAATGGGAATTTGATCTTTTGGTGTACGGTAAAAGGTATGCCTCCCAATGGATGGAACCAAGGTCTCCCCAATAGCAAAGCAAAAGTTGGAGGGATGTCTAGGACTATGAACTCTACTACTGATTTAATATCCCCCACAGTGACTACTACTTTAAAAGTCCCTACGACTGGCTTCTTAGAGTCATCATAAGCTCGGATAATCACGTTAGATTCGTCTAGGTCTTCAACATTCATTATGAATTTATGCAACAGCCATAGAGAGCAAACATTGATACCATAACACATGAGGTCGTTTTAGATCTGACTATTGCCTGTATGAATAGAGGATGATTATGGACCCTCCCTTTAGGAGGTAGATCTTCATCTGAGAAGATGATTGCATTAGAAGTAGCTTTCACTAGAGAAGCTATCATTTCACAAGGCAAAGCATCAATGGTGATTTTTACATCATCAAGTGCCTTGATTAGAGCATCTCTGTGCTTCTTAGAGGCCATGAGCAAATCCTAAATACTGGTTTGTGCCTGAGCTTTCTTAAGCTACTTAATAACTAAATCATCTTCTTTCTTAGTCGGAGCCACATCACTTGATATTTCTTTTCCCTTAGAGACATCCTTTTCCTTTTCAGGAGGTTGGTAGACTCTTCCGCTGTGAGGTACATGGTCAACTGAGGGTAGAGGCTTTTTATCTATCTACTTTTTGTTGTGTGGTGTCTCTTGACTAGTTGCTTTTACATTATTGCCCTTGTTCCAGACAATGATCTCAGAGTCATCATGTTCCTGGGTATTTGTGCTTTTTTAACTTCTTCATTAGAGTCGTACCAGATGTCAATTCCCACGACTTGTAGGTTTGGAAACTGGACGATCCTGGTCATTCCTTCTTCTTTATCAAACTCTTCTCCCCATCTTGAGGGCACTATATCCTCTAAAAGGATATGAGTTATTGAAGGTGCACTATACTTGACCTTGTTGTCAAATTTTCCAAATGGCCATCCTAGTAGATCCCACACTTTAGGTTTGTTTTGCTTAACTTTGAGGCTTTTGTCAGTTTCATATGGATAAGGGCAGTCAATCACTTCACCATTCATGGGAAGGGCTACATCTCTAGCTCTCCTTTGCATCATCAAGTGGGAAGTGAATACTCGGGGCATTGAAATATATTCAAATGTGGAAGGGTCCCATTCATCCTCACTGTAGTCATAACAGTCAAGAATCAGACTTAAGAATTCATCTTTTGAGATCATTAAGAATTCTTTTTCTGCTCTAGCCTTTTTTTCTTCTAGGGTTTCTTGAATGGCTTGGATAGATTGTTCAGTAAAAGTTTTTGGTAGGTTGGATGAAATTGTGTTGATTGTTGGTGGAGACATGTCTCGATAATTTGGAAGGGGGTTAGTTTTGACATTGGGTCATCTTTTAGGATCATCAATCTTTCCTGATTCAATGAGTTCTTAGATTGTACTTTTGAGAGTTCTACAAGTGTCAATAGCAAGTTTGGGCATTTAGTGGAAATGGCAAAATAGGTTATGGTCAATTTATGGAGGTAAAGGATTTGGTAGTGGCTTTGGCTCTCGTGGTTATAGGAGGTTCTTTTGCTGGAGTCTTTAGAAGACCTTGGATAGTGGAAGGTTGAAGTTGGAAAAGCTTTTAGGTTGTTTGTTGATGACATTGACAGATGGTAGGTTGAAAGTGTCTGGTTGAATTTGGTTTATCTCAGTAGTTCAGGTGAAGGTGTTTTGATTTTAGGTGCTAGTTTGAATGTTTCTAGGTTGTTCGGTTTCCTCATCTTCAATTTTGATTCCAGTTTGATGAAGTGCTCAAAAATCAGGGTAATGGGCAAAGATCATCTATTTTCTGAAATAAGGTAATGACCCTTTGATTATCAATTCTATTTGCTCTTCCTCTGGAGGACGGTTTCTCATCTTGATAGCTTTGGCTCGCCATCTTGCAACATAGTAAGAGAAAGATTCACTAGACTTCTATTTTGTAGTTTTTAGATCTCTATGAGTTATATGTTGTATTCATACTGCTTGATGAATTTTTGAGTTAATAGTAACCAGTCACTCTTGATCTCATCCTCAAGGTCAAAGAACCATGCTCTTGGTCCTTCTTCTAGTGAAGTGAAGAAGAATTAGACAATCTATGATTCTGTAAGCTTAGTAACAGCCATGAAGGTGGCATATTGCCTTAAATGGACCTTTGGATCCCCAGTTCCATAAAACTTGGCAAAGTTGGGCAATTTGAAATCATCAGGATGCAGTTCATCTTTGAACAAAGCTAGATCAGTAAAGCTTTTGGATTCCCTTATCTTTGAAGGTGAATTCCAATAGAGCCATCCTGTTGGCTAACAGTTTGACCTCCCCTGCTAATTCAGGTTTTGTCAAGTTAGTAATCTTAGCAGCTTGTTGTTGAGGTGTTTTAAAGGCACGGTAATACTCATCATCATCTTCAATATGTACAGGAGTATAAAGGACACCCTTCCCTCTGTCAGCTTCTGGGTGGACAGATGCAGATGCTTCATTTATGGGAGTAGCAACACAGTTTCCTCTTGGAAGTTTTTGGTTTGAACATTAGTGGCTTTGATTTGGGCTTGGAGGAATTCTACTATGGTGCCATCAGTAAGCAATTTATGAATCCCCTCTTTCAGCTTATCCTCGAATTGTTGACATGAAGTGTCTTCTGAATCACCCAAGTTGAGATCTTGTTTACTGCACATTAGTGAGATAGAATAAACAAATGATGAATGATGCATGCATGGGATGAGCCTGCAAAAGAATACGATTAGCATTTATGCATAACGTGCTCATGCATCCTCTTATTATGATGGTTGCAGATGGCTGCGAAAAGACGTGGTTAGTATATGTTATCTATATGTATGTCATGTATGCATGATTATGTAAGAGATTGTTTAGCTTTTCCTACACAAGGAATAAAGCAATCACAACCAAGCTCTTGCTTCCAACCTTATCGCTCAATGAGGTTATTGAATCTTTTTTCTAGGTGGGTTTTGACCTGATAGTCAGCAGGGGACTATGGTTTCGCTCTCAAACTAGGCTGTTTCAATTTATATTGATGAGAATTAAAAGGTAAACTAAGGAACAGTGCTTAAATGCACTCGAGGTAATCATATAATGTCAATGTAGGGACCAGTCATTGGGTCACAAATGGCATTTATAGTCCTTACATGCCACGTATGTAGGGGCTATAGTCAACAAGAGGGGTCCAGTTTCATGTCCCTACATCGATATTTGATACATTTACCAAAATGTTTAAAAACATTGTTTAATAGTTTACAATTTGATTCTTTCAACACAAATGTCTGCAATATAGTCGAATTCCTGACCTATCTGTTTTATATGATAAGGACAAATGAACGATGCTTGGAGGTTCTGTCATCGGAGAATGTCACTATTCACCAGTTCTCACAGGCTATTCATACTGAGGTGAATGATTTTTATCATTCCTCGCACTTCAGACTTATGCAAGGTAAATAAGGATCACATAGTCTAAGTATGAGCAACCTATAAGAACAGACATAATGACGCCAATCAATGATGGAAACTAAAAGTGTCATAGCATTTGTGAATGTTAGGTCAAACGGACAGCATCAGGGCTTGCATACAAAGCTTGGCGGG
>CATIWM010064203.1:0-30981 GCA_949671775.1 Mallotus repandus
TTCTTCTTTTAATTAAAACCACATATATGAAACAAGTTTAATTATTCAATAATATATATATATATAATATATATATATATATATATATATATATATGTATATATATATTTAAACCCAGTAATATTATGTATCTAAAACACTATCACAAAGTGATAAACTTCTCCTCCTTGAAAATAATTATTGAACCATTGATTTCATCTACTTTTTCATTGAGAGAATTGATATAAATAAAGTACAAGAGATAACCTTGGTCAATATTGTTACAAAGGCAAGATAATAGCTAGAAGAGAAAATACATTTGAATATTGAATTATTTGAAAACATAATTGACTTGATTATCCTATCACCCTCCCTCAAACTCAAATTGGACAATTTTATCAATAACTGTAAGTTTGTCTCACATGAATAGAAATCATTGCTTAGAAAGTGCTTTGGTTAACAAATCAACAATTTGATCCTTTGAACTGATATATCGAACTTGAAGATCACCTTTACTAACCTTATCATGACCTAAGTGAAAATCAATCTCCAAATGTTTGGATCTCAAATGAAAAATAGGATTCATAGTTAAGTAGGTTGCTAAAATATTATCACACCATATAATTATTTTTTGAGAAGAATCAAACCCAACTTCCTTAAGCAAATAATGTAGCCATAACAATTCAGAACAAGTGGTAGCAAGTGCTTGATATTCAACATCTGTTGAAGAATGAGTCACTGTCTTTTGTTTCCTTGATCCCTATGAGACAAGATTATGACCAAGAAAAATAGCAAAACTCGTGGTACTCTTTTTGCCCACTAAATCACTACCCCGGTCTGAATTAGAATAAGCTTGAAGAGTGGAAGAAGTTAGTGGCTAAAGTAATAATCCATAAGGAGCAGCTCTTAAGTATCTCAAAATTCTTTTCACAATAATCCAGTGTTCCATCCTTGGATCATGCATATTTTGACAAACCTGATTAACTGAGAAAGAAATACCTGGCCTTGTCATAGTCAAATATTAAAGTCCCTTAACCACAATTCGATAAAGAGAGGCATCACTAAACCTTTCGCCTTGAGTACCATGTAAATGATGGCCAACACATATAGGAGCAAAAAGAACATTGGCATCTTACATTTGAGCCTTGTGCAACAAATCATTGATCTATTTTGTTTGAGTTAATAAAAGTAAGGCACCTGACCAAGTGGCTTCAATGCCTAAAAAATAGTGTAAACGACCTAAGTCTTTCAAAGCAAACTTGGACTACAATGAGTGTACAATAAAGTAAGTAAATGTCTTATCATTACTTGTAAGTACAATATCATCAACATAGATGGTGCAAAAAGCCATGTGCCCATGTCTCTTATAATAATAAAAAAAAGAATTATATGCTTTAGACCCTTGAAAGCTAATGGATTTAATTAAGAGCATTAGTAAGATGATAATACCTGAGGCCATATAAAGAACGCCTCAATTTATAAACATGAGATGGGTGGACAGGATCAACATACACTTGAGGTTGACACATTAAAACTTCCTCATTCAACTTGCCATGCAAAAAGGCATTGGTACATCTAACTGTCAAACGTTCCAATGCAAGGAAACAATAATAGAAAGAAGTAAATGTACCACTACGGGTGTTGACTAGCTCACCGCAAGTGCACGAGTCGACAAGTAATAAAATGATAAGTAGAGTATCATTCCCTTACAATTATGATTGTTTAAAGTAAATAAAGAACTAAAATAACAAACAAATAAAGGTATATAAATTAAGCAAATTATATTAACCACATTAATGAAAGAAATGAATCAATGGGAGGAGCATGTTGTTGGGAGATTAAGCACCACATTTTCATTAAGTTAACTTGATAGAGTTAATCAACTTCTCAATGCATATCTTAAGTTTTTCAATAATCATTGAGCACTCTCTCTCAAGTAGCTACACAACTCAACAAGCATCAATCAAATGAAATTTATAAATATAGCTTAACTCTCATTATCACCATAAATATAAACCAACATCAAGCATGCAAGGCATTAAGCAAAACCCATTAGAGAATTAGATAGGATTAAGCTTTCTCAAGACATTTAATCAATCTAACATGTTTTTATAGGTCTATTAGATCTAATAACTCTCATTGCATAGATCTAAACTAGAGTTACACCTATCAAAAATATAACATTCAACATGATCAACAAACACAATAAGCATATAAAAGAAGAAATAACTATCAAACTAACGTTAAATGATATGGGTCTTAAAATCCCAACAACATAAAAGTATTTAGCCACACAGGGCTATCAAATTCATAATCAAATATTTAAATATAAAACAAGAGAATACAAATAGAAAAGGAGTTAGAAATTGTTATCCAAGAAGCTTGGGTCTCCTATTGCTTCCTTTTACTTCTTCCTCTTGCTCTTGCTTGTATTAGTGGCTCCTCTTTCTAGTGTGTGTAGAAAATGATGTGTAATCCTGAAGTAATTTGTGCCTTTTATCCTTTTTAGCCTCTTTTAGAACATGTCCTTTCACCTCCCTTGGATTTTCTCTCTAGAAAAAGTACATTTTAGCATGTTCTATGATGGAAACAAGCCGCCCGTGATCGTGCATAAATCGTGCTCACGATAGAAGTGCCTCTTATGAAAGGGTTTCGATTGTGCATAAGCTGCGCTCACGACAAAAGCTTGGCTTGACAGGAACCTGCGATCGCACATTAACCGCGCTTGCGAAAGGCTGGACATCACTATGGGGCTGTAACTAGGCATTCTTGCCATCGCGCATCCAGCCGTGATCATGATAGAAACTTGCTCTACTGTTACTATGCTCTTTTCTCTTTTTTTTGCTTCTCATCATCATCAATTCACCTTCTAACTCCTTTTCCCTATAAAAAATAAGCAAAACTCAAAAGTATCTAACTCTATGTGCTTTTCTATTCTAAATGCTAATTAATATGTATAAAAGCATGTAATATTAAGTCCTAAATCTATGTATAATTTGACACCAATGACGGGTTTTACCAGTGGACTAAACATGTTTAAATAATCAATGCCAAGCTGTTGGTGAAAACCTTTTGGAATTAATCTTGCCTTATAATAAGCAATGTAACCATCAACATTCTTTTTAACTCGGTACACCCACTTGCACCCAATGACATTCTTTGGTTCCTTTTTAGGTGCTAATTTCCATGTACCGTTAGCTATCAAAACATCGATCTCCTCACCCATCACTTTTCACCAATGTTCAATATTGGCTTGTGAATAACATGTAGGCTCCAAATCATCAATTACATGAGTAGAGAAAAATTTAAGTTTCAAGCTATCAATTTTGGACCTTGTTACTATCGGGTGTGTGGAAGTAGTTTGTACTCCTTGTGTTGAGTTTGAAGGAGTAGGTTGAGTAATTGACATAGTAGGGATAGTGTTATGAAGTGGTGGAGTAGGAGATGGATTAGATATTTAGGTATTGGATAGAGACAGAGTTTAGGATTGATTAGGTATTGTGTGATTAGTTGGTTCAGTATGTATTATAGTGTTTGATGTAAAATTGGAATCAGATGCTAGATTAAAAATAGCAGGTGGTGCATGGTAGCAAAGCATATAACTAAACAACAGGATGAACAATAGATTGTTGATCACCAATACTGTATCACTACCTTTTATAAACAGGAAAACCTTTTCATTAAAGAAAATAAGACATGAGTAATGAATTTTATTGGTCTAAAGATTAAAGCACTTATAACCCTTATAAATATAATTACAACCAAAAAAAAACAAAAAGTGCAAAATATGGTGCCAACTTATTAGGAGTAGTAGGACAAAGCCAAGGATAACAAAAACAGCAAAAAACTTTTAAAAAATTATATTCAGGCTTATGATTAAATAATACTTCATATGGACGTTTATAATCCAAACAAGGAGTATGCAATCTATTGATACTGTAAACAATAGTTTCAAAAGCATGATCCTAAAAATGTTTAGGAACAGAGGCATGATGCATATAAGCCAATCCTGTTTCAACAATATATTGATGTTTACACTCAGCACAACCATTCTATTCAGGAGTATAAGGACAATAACTTCTTTATGTAATCCTATTATTGGACAAATATTTACTCAAAGCCTGAAACTCACTACCCCGATCTTCTTGACAAGATTTAATTCGGCGACCAAAAAATTTTTCAATGGTACGAAATTTGATGAAGCAGTTTAATATCTCAGATTAAATTCCACAAAGTATAACTAAGAATATTTGATATTATGATTGAAAAAGAGAATATAATAACATGAACCATTCATAAAACTAATAGGGGAAGGTCCCCATAAATCATAACAAACAAGATCAAGAGGACCAGTTGCCTTAAAACTAGATGAAGAAAAAGGCAATTTTTTTTATTTTACTAATACTGCAAGCATGACAAAGGGAAGAAACATTAGGCAACGGAAAGGAAATAGTAGAATCATATAAGGCTTTATTGACTATTGATAAAGATGCATGCCCTAATCTTATATGCCAAGTTGAAAGAGATGTAAGATGAGCTTGAACCGATGATTGAGTGTGGGTGGAATCAAGCATCATAGAAAAAAGACCATTAACACTCTGTCCTAGGTAAAACATGTTCCTCATGTGCAAATCCTTCACTAAAAAATAGGCAAAAAAGAATTTCATAGAATCTAAATTAGTTTTAATGAAAGGGCTAACAGATAACAAATTCTCATAAGCATTTAGAACACAAAGGATATTGTTCAAACAAAAAATGTTGCCATTTAAGATAAAAGAATTAGTACCAGTATGAGAGATCGGAAGAGTTTTACCATTGCTAACCATCACTTCCTCAAGACTAGTGTATTCAGAATGAAGAGTGAAATTTTCCATATCTGCAGTAAGATGATAAGTGGCACCAGTATCAACAATCCATGGTTTAGTTAGTTTGGTATTTGAATTGTTAGTTGCCATATGAGCATTTGCTATAGGAGAGGAGGAATACTAGTAACTATATTGTTGTTGTTTTGGAGATGGACACCGAGGAGAGGTACGACCCTGACCACAATAATTGTAACTAGTCACTACTATTGAACCGCGAGAAGATGAGTTGCCATAAGAATCATTTTTTTTAGTGATAAATAAAGGAACCACATCCCCTTCCATGGCCTCTACCTTGGCCCCTACCACGAGTAGAAAAATGAGTCGATGGGAATGAAGCTTCATAAGGAACATTATCAGTTGAGAGTTGAATTTCTTCATTCAACAATAAGCCAAATAAATCATCAAATAAGACAGATAAAAGCCGAGCCTCAAGAGCTCGAACAAAGGTTATGTAAGTAAAACCCAAACTAGCCAAAATAGCATTAATAAAATCATCCTCTATAACTGGGCTATTCAAAACTGCTAATTGATCAAAAATCAATTTCACCTTTTGCGTATATTTTTGAATACTATCATTATCACGTTTCAAAGTATGCAACTGTGTTTTGAGTTTATGAATTTGAGTCTTAGAAATCAAAGCATATGTGGTGGTTGTAACACTAACAATTTGAGGAACAACAGCTTCAGAAAGATAACTCACTATTCAACTGAGAATAATTTGATCTTTGCTAAACTAAGTAAGAAAATCAAGATTTGGTATTTTTTTGGATTTGAACTCAGATGGTGGTGGACTAACATTTATATGACATATCATGTTGTAACCACAAAGTAATGGTAGTAATTGTGTAACACCCCTTCCTATTGACACCATCTCTGCCCATTATCACTGTATAATAGCACATCGAAGGAACCAATAGGTAGGAACGTTGCCTAAAAGTAACCTCTAATGGTAACTAGCTTAATTAATCAATAACAGTTCAAGATGTTTACATAAGATGGCAAGAGAGATATCAACTTCAGTTACATATCATAAAATTGTCCATATTACCAAAATACCAAAATACATATCTCACTCCCTCATGTACTTCCAAAGGTCATACACTAATTTCCTGCATGCTCTTCCACTAAATTGCCAACACCTAATTTGAAGTCTTGACATCATATCCACGCTCAAACCATTAATGGCTAATTTGTAAAAAAATATATTAAAAGAGGGGTGAGTACTTCCGAGGAAATACTTTGTGAGTGAACAACAAAGGAAAATAACAAATAATATAGGAAAATAAGAATATCACATGTCATGGTTTCATATATATATTCACAGTTCACTTGTAGTTTGTATTGTAACCATATAATTTAAATTTACTCAAAAGTGCTTTGCAGCAAGACATTAAGCTCAATGCATAGAATTAACTAAAAATCAAATTAATAAAAGACTTATGTTCAATCACATCATAGAATAGATACTCCTAACCTAAGCCCTAAAATAAAGTTTAGCTAAATATGACTTTAAAAATAATTACAAACATAAAATATATAACAAGAGAATGAAGAAGAACAATAAATAAAACTCGTTTAAGCGCCACTTCAATCTTCAAACCCTTGTTCCCTTATTAAGCTCTTGTTTATGGTTTTGACAATAGCTCCCTCAATGTCAAATGAATGCCATAGCATCCCCTTTTATAGAAAAACTTGGTAGAAAACCTGATTGCACTTGAATTCCTAAGTCTTTTTTTGAATAGAAAAACTTCTTTTTCTATGATGTGACATCAACACCGTTGTGTCGAAGTGGTGTTATACTGAAACTGGAATTTTAGAACGTCACATCGATTGCACACCTCCGATGTTCAAGTGGTGTCAGAACAATCCTTGACTTTTTTGTAATTTCTTTGTAAGCATTCCTACAAAAGGGAAACACTAATAATTACTTAAATATAAACTCCTACTTTGACTAAAATTAAACCAAAAATAATAAAATCCTTAATAAAACTCTAAACTAAAAATATTTCCTAATTAACCTAAAACCTACCCAATTAACATTATTTATTAATTCAAAAGTCATTAAAATTCAACGTAGAAAAAATGTAAATATTACATATATCAAATTCCCTCACACTTAAGTTTTGCTTGTCCTCAAGCAAAAATCAAATTTGAAATATAACGAACAGGCTCAATTACAACCAAAGACTTAGCTTCTAGGACATGCAAACCGATAACACTAAGATTGGAAATTGTTTACTAAAGAAGATAATCAGACAAAAATACATCATATATGAACAATTTACTAATCATAACCCAAGCATATAACTCTTTGAAGTCCAATGAACATAACTCTAGAAGAGAAACATTAAAGTCTATAACTCTTTTAATCAAAACTTTGGTTGTGAATGCGTTTTACGCTCCATTTCACAACATCTTTTCTTTACTTTACTTTTTTTTTGCTTTGGTGAGTGCATTTTACGCTCCATCTCACCATTTTTTTTATTCTCTCAAATCAATTCTTCCCACTCTTAGTGATCCCTCGCCATTCCCATATTACTAAGCGTGGATACCACCAAGTGGGTCCTTTGGATACTCATACTCTAATTAGAGCATTGGAGTAGATTCAGAGCATGAAAAAAAATTAAACTTAAGCACTGCTTCTTACTTATGAAAAGAGAGATTTTTTTTACTGGAATTACAAACCACAATGCACTCTCTCCCAAAATCATGCTCAAATTCAATCTCCAAGTTCATGCTTAGGTCATAAAAACTAAATTTTTGATACATAATGACCATGTACAACCATCTTAATTAATAAATCACTCAATAATTCGATAGTTGAACCAAAAAGCAAGCTTATACATTGTTGTTCTTTATTTGCAATCGAGCATCAATTTTGCACAAAAACAAAACAAAATTTTAAGGGCAAGCCTAACTAAAAGTGTAGAAAAATTAAGTTGAAGGTTAATGAAAATTTGAAAAAAAAATTATATTATTATTTTTTTATATGCACAAGCAATTAATTAGAATATAAACTCTATAAATGCAACGTAGTTATGCACTATGAGAAACTAAAATACTAGAACAAAAATCATGAAATGAAGATGTAAATGGCACCCTCCCCCACACTTATCATTGTCATTGTCCTCAAACCATAACACATACAAAAACAAAAAGAAAAGAAATAAAAAAAAGAAATAATAAAAAAAAGGAAAAGAGAAATATTGCCCTGATTATTTGTTCTTAAAGAATGCACACACTAGCAGTAAAACTAAACAAAAGAAAATCACAAAAATTGGATATGGGGTAGGGGAAGAGAAGGAAGATAAGGAGAAAAGAGAGAAAAAAGGGAAAGAAAAGAAAAGAAATTGAAAAAAGATGGGTGGAAAAAGGGAAAAATTTGGGTTTAAAGGACGCAACATTGGGGTGCGGAAGTGGTGTCGAAGTGGTATTGAGATTGAACACTGATGTGTCAATCTAGTGTGGAAACAGTGTGATGTTCGGCCTGAAATCACCACTTGCAGCATATTGAACGACACCGCGGTGCCGAGATGGTGCCGAAGTAGTGCCGGAAAGAAGGCCTCGTGACATAGGGGTGTTATCGTGGTGCGGATGGTGTGTGACATGTGAGAGAAATATGCAG
Organism: Mallotus repandus; assembly: GCA_949671775.1. NCBI lineage: Eukaryota > Viridiplantae > Streptophyta > Magnoliopsida > Malpighiales > Euphorbiaceae > Mallotus > Mallotus repandus. Next base: position 8,470 of record CATIWM010064203.1, read on the forward strand.
GTTTGGCAATAAAGCACACTCCCGATGTTAAAGTAGTGTCAAAATGGTGTGTCATTGAGGCTCTCGGGACATGTCGATGCTGATATGATGTCTAAGTGGTATGGCTTTCGGTTGAAATTTAATTGTTGTAGGTTTTGACGACACCAGTGTGTGGATGCGGTGTCTAAGTGGTGTCAGGGTCATGAGAATGTGGTATTGAAGCGGTATTGATCCCCTGTGTAGTTACCAAAACACCATTCCTTAGCTTTTAATTCCCTTTTTCCATGCATGATTTTCCTAAGTAAAAAGTAACAAAAACTAATTAAAATTAAGGTAAAATAAAACATAAAAATGAAAGAAAAATAAAAGAAAAGTAAGAAAAACATTAGGTTGCCTCCCAACTAGTGCTAATTTTAGGTCATTAGCTTGACCCCTTGAATATGTCGTATCACGGGTGCAACCGAACATGAGAAAGTGTTCTTGGAAGCATCTTCCTCTCCTTTCTATTGCTAGGCTCCCTTATGCCTAAGTAATAAAGTGTGGACTTCACATGCCAACTCTTTGGTTTTATAATTACTTAAAGAATATACAGCTTCTCATGTTGGTTCTCAAACAGTCCAACACCTTTCATAGATTCCTCGTATATCACCGTAATAGACTGTGGAACATATGCATTGGTATTTATAGATGTCTCATCTTCATCTTCATCCCATGTAGCTTCAAGAATTGTTATAATTTTTTGATGTAGCTCATCTTGAAATTGAGTTGAGAGACTTAGTACCTCATCATTCTTGATGTCTACAAATTGATTTTTACTCTTAGAGACTTCTTCAATTTCCTTGGTGATCATCTCTTCTTGCTCATCATGGCACAACTCAAAAGTGACTTCATCATCTTGATTCAAAGTGTTCTCATCATCCCATACACTTTCTCCTTGTATTTGCATTAAGTAATTTATAGGCGCACACATTTGAAGTTTTTGGAAGCATGAATGTTGAATTTCTGTAATTCGATCCGCTTGCAACTTGAGCCTTATTAGAGATTCTTTTTGTGCATCCATCTTAGTCATGATTTGCTTTATCTTGATCTCCGATAATTATTCTTTAACTCTTTTGGCTTCCTCTTATTGATAACTCCAGCTTTAATCTACATAACTACTCCAAGATGGGTTTTAGTGAGGTTGTGGAGGTGAATATGAATAATATGGGCAATACACCTCATTATGGTTCTCTCCACACCAATCATAAATCTAAAAAGAATATGGAAAATAATTAAATGGCATATGTTCTACATTATATACTAGATCACATGCATTAGACCTTAAAAATTGATAAGAAAATCTATCATTATCCATGAAAAATTACTTATCAATATTACAAAGAAAATAAAATAAAATAAAATGCTAGTCTAAGAGAAGTAAAAATTAAATTAATGTTAATATTGGCAATCCCCGGCAACGGCGCTAAAAACTTGTTGTGCTCAAAACCCGCAAGCGCATAGACCGTGAATTGTAGTACAAAAGATATCGTTCCCACGAGGATTGAATATTGAATACTAATATTTCTACCTATGTTCTTAGCTATCAAATGAAACAAAGTAATTTAGCAAATAATATAAATTTAAACAAATTAAACTAAAAGAAAATCAAATAGTTAAAACATAGAGCTTAGGTTTAGTTTCACTATTTCAATCAAATCATGAACACTTAATTATTAAAAACCTTGATCATAGTTAAGGGTAATTGTTCTAAAATACCTAAAGACTCCCTTGAGTTCAATTAAGCATGTAAAGATTAAAGTTTAACCTACTCTCATGGTTAAGAAGTTAATCTAAACTCATTAAGTTTCTTAACAATTAATTTACCACCGTAGACCCCTGCCTATTGTCATGGTTCCCCGTAGAGCTCACTTACTCTCGTGGTCAAGTGATCTAAGTCCAATGAGTCTTAAGCTGATAAATTCTCTTAACTCTCGTTGGTGAATTTACCCATAAACATGCAAACAAGCAGACCAAGAATGATAATAAGACATTAAGCTTAACACATAGAATTAACTGAAAATCAAATTAATAAAAGACTTATGTTCAATCACATCAAAATAAAGTTTAGCCAAACATGGCTTTAAAAAGAATTACAAACATAAAATATATAACAAGAGAATGGAGAAGAAAAATAGATCACACTCGTTTAAGCGCCGCTTCAATCTTCAAACCCTTGTTCCTTTGTTAAGCTCTTGTTTGTGGTTTTGAGAATAGCTCCTTGAATGTCGAATGAATGCCATAACATCCCCTTTTATAGAAAATCTTGGTAGAAAACCTAATTGCACTTGAATTCCTAAGTCCTTTTTCAAATAGGAAAACTTCTTTTTCTCTGATGTGACATCGACACCGTTGTGTCGAAGTGGTGTTATACTGAAGCTAGAATTTTAGAATGTCACACCAGTTGCACACCTCCAATGTTCAAGTAGTGTTAGACAAATCCTTAACTTTTTTGGAATTCCTTTTTAAGCTTTACTACGAAAAGGGAAACACTAATCAGTACTTAAATTTAAACTCCTAATTTGACTAAAATTAAATCAAAAACAATAAAATCCTAAATAAAACTCTAAACTAAAAGTATTTCCTTATTAACCTAAAATCTACCCAATTAACATTATTTATTAATTCAAAAGTCATTAAAATTCAACTCAAAAAATATGTAAATATTACATACATCAATGCGTTCAAGATTCCATACCCTAACCCCACCATTTGCTCAATTAAAACTTAATTGAATTAGATATAATGACTCCACCAAAGCAGATTTGCAGGGATAACTTTGAAAATTTTTTGAGAATTGTAGGGAAGGAGTTGGAATCTCAAATTTTATAAAATATTAGATATATGTGTCTAGTATATACCATAAAAATTTCACATCAACTTAATAACCACGAAGAAATTTATAGAGGTCGAATCACAATCAGCTCAATTACTCTAACAGATTGAACATTAAACAATATGGCTTCATTAAACTATCATGAAAGCTAAATCAGCTCTAGCTCATAGCTAAAAATCTATAGATAACATTTCCAAATTTCTATAGAATCAACATTCACCTCATTTGGAGTTTCATAGCTAAAGTTATGGTCTTTTGAAGTTTGATGCTCCTGCTCAATAGACTATCAGCTTGATAGCATTCATAGGCTACAATAAAAAATTCACCAAAAATTATATAGTTTATATTCTTTAATAAAATTTACCAAATTTAAATTTTTGTGTATCTAGAGTGGTTTGAAATTGGTTTACACCAATTGGATGTGTATAGAAGGAGTAACATCAATACTAATTAAGCATGGTCAAGCTGTCTCCAGATTGTGCCCACTAAAATGTATGGCTCTAAAAGACCATTCAAATGGTGGAAGTAAGTTTTCCTTGTTTCTAACAAATTTGTAGGCAACAACTTTCTATAGACATAAAGTTGATCTCATTTGGAGCTACATAGCTTCAAATATAGCTTACATACTTTTACTGTTTACGGGTGCACCAAATTACTCAAACTTCAATGGTGCATTTTTTATTCCTAGATGAATTCTAAAAAAGTATAAACCAAGACGTAAATAACCTTCAAACAAATCATTCTTAAACAATTAACTTCAAAAGTAGTTTTGGAACATAAAATTTCAGAATTTTTCAGGAATTAAAACTCAACCAAACAAAGAGTTCCAAGGAAATAAACTTTAGGAAACAAGTAGAAACTTTATTTTCACTTACCAACAAATAAATGTTCAATTAAATAAAAAGAATCCAAAGAAAAGAAAAGGAGAATTCCACTCACCAACAAGAAGATAATCAATTAAACAAAAGTTATGAGACAAATCCAAAAGAAGAGAATGAAAGAAATTTCACTCACCTTCTAGAGCTCCTTCACCTCTCTCTCAATTTCTTTATTTTTTCTCTTGTTAAGAGAAGAACTCCAAAATGAAGTTGTCCTTCTCCCATAAGATAAGTCCTACATGTTTGAAAGATAATTATGGCCTTAAGCCACCACGAAAATGACATATGTACTTTTTTTAATACTTTAATTAGTTAAATTAATTTATTTTTTTTAGCTTGGTCCCCGAGTTTTATTATTATTATTATAATATATATACTTTTATAATCAAATCCTTTCCTAATTCTCAATTTCACTCCTCAAACTTCCTTGCCTTCCTTTTCTTTAGCTATCCCTTTCTAATTTCTTCAAATTTATTCGTACCAAGAAATTTAATTCCCAATGTTTCCTTAAATTGTATCTTAATATCTCTATATTTATAATCGTGCTTAATTATAATGCTCTTGAGGGTACGGATGTTACATTTCTCCCCTCCTAAAAGAAATTTCATCCTTAAAATTTAATGTTTTGCTATTGATCATATTTATAACTCAATTACAATTATTAATATCCATTGAGTTTCAATATTTCTTAGTGTCTACAGAATTGACTACAAACTAATCAAATATAAAAGTGAAATTTTATTGTAATAATTTTATTTGATTATTTTTATTTAGAGTACATATATATTTTTAATATGCATATTTTTATTTAGAGTACATATATATTTTTAATATGCGTAGGAATAATTATAATATTTAAATAAATAAGATAAAAGAAAAATAAAAAATGGCGGAGTTATATAGATTTTTTACTTTTTACATTAAAAAAAAAAGAATATGTTTTTTTAATTAAATGAAAGAGGAATATTTTAGTAAGAATAAAAGAGATAAGTTTTTATGGAAATGGAGAGTAATATTTTAGATGTAATAGACATAGGATAGAACATGTATATCTTAATATAACAACTTTTGTAAATTTTTTAAGAAAAATAGAAATTTTTTTATGTTTTTAGAAAAATATTATAAATTTTAATAATTTAATATATAAATTTTTAAAAGTGAATGAAAGACTGTTATTATAATTATTATATAATTATGATATATATATATATATATATATATAATTCAATATTTAAATATATTTTATCTTGTAGATATTATTTTGTTGTTATAACAACCTTGATTAAGGTTATCTCTTGTACTCTATTTACATCAATTCTCTCAATGGAAAAGTAGAGGAAATCAATGGCTCATTAATTGTTTTCATGGTATCAAAACTTATTATGGTCTAACAACCAAAAGCTCAATTTATTTATTTATTTTTTCTGTCATGTCGATCTCTAGTTATACTAGCACGGAAGTCAAACTTACTTCTTCATCCACTTTGTTACCTGTCAATTTTGAAATGTTGGTCACCAATTATCTTTAAAAATCACATCTACAAATTTCTTGCTATGGCAGACTCAATTTGTAACATCTGTATCCTTAAGAGCATTATAATTAAGCATGATTATAATTATAGAGATATTAAATACAATTTAAGAAAGTATCGGAAATTAAATTTCTTGGTATTAATAAATTTGAATAAATTAGAAAGAGATAGTTAAAGAAAAGGAAGACAAGGAAGTTTGAGGAGTGAAATTAAAATTTAGGAAAGGATTTTATTATAAAAAAAATATATATATATATATTATAATAATAATAAAATTTGGGGGCAAACTAAAACAAATAAATTAATTTAATTAATTAAAAGAATAAAAAATATATATATGTAATTTTTGTGGTGGCTTAAAGCCATAATTATCTTTTAAAGATGTAGTACTTAACTTATGGGAGAAGGATACCTTCATTTTGAAATTCTTCTCTTAATAGGAGGAAAAAAAAAAGAAATTGAGAGAAAGAGGTGAAGGAGCTCTAGAAGGTGAGTGAAATTTCTTTCCTTCTCTTCTTTTAGATTTTTCTGATAATTTTTGTTTAATTGATTATCTTCTTGTTGGTGAGTGGAATTCTCCTTGTATTTTCTTTGGATTCTTTTTATTTAATTGAACATTTATTTGTTGGTAAGTGAAAATCAAGTTTATATTTGTTTCCTAAAGTTTATTTCCTTGGAACTCTTTGTTTAGTTGAGTTTTAATTCCTGAAAAATTCTGACATTTAATGTTCTAAAATTACTTGTTGAAGTTAATTGTTTAAGTGTGATTTTGTATGAAGGTTATGTAAATCTTGGTTTATACTTGTTGAGAATTCATCTGGAAACAAAAAGATGTACCATTAAAGTTTGAGTAATTCGGTGCACCCATAAACAGTAAAAGTATGTAAGCTATATCTGAATCTCTGTAGCTCCAAATGAGATCAACTTTATGTCTATAGAAACCTAAAGGTGTTTCCTAAAAATTTGTTAGAAATAGGAACAATTAGTTCTGCCATTTTATTGGTCTTTTAGAGTCACACATTTTAGTTCGCACAATCTGTAGACAACTTGACCATGCTCAATTAGTATTGATGTTACTCCTTCTATACACATCCAATTGGTGTAAACCAATTTCAAACCACTCTAGATACACAAAAATTTAAATATGGAGAATTTTATTAAAGAATATAAACCACATAATTTTTGGTAAATTTTTTATTGTACCCTATGAATTCTGTCAAGCTAATAGTCTATTAAGTAAGAGCATCAAAATTAAAAAGACCATAACTTTAGCTCTGAAACTCCAAATTAGGAGAATGTTAATTCTATAAAAACTTGGAAATGTTATCTATAAATTTGTAGCTTTGAGCTAAAGCTGATTTAGCTTTTATGATAGTTTAACAAAGCCATACTTTTTAATGCCCAATCTGTTAGAGTAATTGAGCTGATTGTGATTCGGCCTCTATAAATTTCTGTGGTTATCAAATTTAGGTGAAATTTTTATGATATATACTAGACACGTATATCTAATATTTTATAAAATTTAAGCTTCCAAATCCTTCCCTACAATTCTCAGGAATTTTTCGAAGTTAGCCCTGTAAATTTACTTTGGTGGAGTCATTATATCTAGTTCAATTAAGTTTTGATTGAGCAAATGGTGGGGTTAGGGTATGGAATCTTAAACACATGTTAATGGATTAGTGATGATCATATCCAAATGTGACCATACTAAAATTAAGGATAATTGTGGGTCACTAATGGGCGTGAAGTTCAAGTGGACAGCGTACATGCAACTATGGACATGCATGTATATTAAGTAGAATATTTTGTGAAAAGTAAACTCTATATACCCTTACCCCAAAGGTATACCTAGGGCATTAATTAAGTATTCAAAGGGTATACTTTCACTCCAAAGGTATATGTGTTTAGATAAGAAAAGTGGTTGAAATATGTTATTTTAAGAAATCGTTTTGAGTATACCTTACAATAATATATTCGGTATACAATAGGTTAATTTTAGGAATATTTTTGGTACACGTGAGGACTATATTTTGTATATGAAAAGTGTGTATAGTGTTTATCAACAAGCAATTGATGAATGTGTTTTGAGCAATAAGAGCAATGAATAAACACTGTATGTTGGAGGAAGTACGATCAAGTCTGGGACATAGCGAAGCTGGTAAATGTGTATAGTCGTTGCTTGGCGCCGAGTGCACATTTTACCTTGAAGATGTAAGGCATGCCTAGAAAATATGTATAGCCGTTGCCTGGGGCTGGATACATATTTTGAAGTGTGTATAGCCGATGCTTGGGGCCGAATGCACATTTTATTTGGTAAATATAAGATCATGCCTAGAATATATGTATAGCCATTGTCTGGGGCCAGATACATACATAATATATATATATATATTTGTTGGCTTAAGTGCTTATCACACTTAAGACGTCGTATGCATACTAACGTTATTGTTTGCTTTTGGTATAGTGTAGTTCCACCCTATATCCGATGTCAATGTTATATGTGTGTAGTTTACTCTAGTAATTCTCTTATTATGAATTATTTTGTGAAGCTATGTCATTATATTGCAGTGAGTTAGTTTATTATGATTAATGTTTTTGGGATCACTTGAGACTTTGATATTATAATATTATGGACTATTTTATATAAATGACTTACTACAAAGTACTTTTGAGTAAATTTAAATTATATGTTTACAATACAAACTGCAAGTGAACTGTGAGTATATATATGAAACCATGACCTGTGATATTCTTATTTTCCTATATTATTTGTTACTTTCCTTTGTTATTCACTCACTGAGTATTTCCTCGGAAGTACTCACTCCCCTCCTAACATAATTTTTACAAAGTAGCCATTAATAGCTTGAGCGTGGATATGATGTCAAGACTTCAAATTGGGTGTTGGCAATTTAGTGGAAGAGCATGCAGGAAATTAGTGTACGACCTTTGGAAGTACATGAATAAGGTTGATTTAGTACCAAGTGAACTATGTAAGAGGGAGAGAGATATGTATTTTGGTATTTTTGTAATATGGACAAGTTTGTGATATGTAATTGAAGTTGATATCTCTCTTGCCATCTTATGTAAACAACTTGAACAATTATTGATTAATTAGGCCAGTTACCATTGTAGGTTACTTTTAGGCAACGTCCCTACCTTTTGGTTTCTTCGATGTGCTATTATATAGTTATAATGCGTAGAGATGGTGTCAATAGGAAGGGGTGTTACAAAGTTGGTATCAGAGCATAGGTTTAGTCAATTCTGTAGACATTAAGAAATATTGAAACTCAATGGATATTAATAACCTTAATCAAGGTTGCTATCTCTTGATACCATGAAAACAATTAATGAGCCATTGATTTCATCTACTTTTCCATTGAGAGAATTGATGTAAACAAAGTACAAGAGATAACCTTAATCAAGGTTGTTGCAACAGCAAAATAATATCTACAAAATAAAATATATTTAAATATTGAATTATATATATATATATATCATAATTATATAATGATTATAATAACAGTCTTTCATTCACTTTTAAAAATTTATATATTAAATTGTTAAAATTTATAATATTTTTCTATAAAACATAAAAAAATTTCTATTTTTCTTAAAAACTTTACAAAAGTTGTTATATTAAGATATACATGTTCTATTCTATGTCTATTACATCTAAAATATTACTCTCCATTTCCATAAAAACTTATCTCTTTTATTCTTACTTAAATATTCCTCTTTCATTTAATTAAAAACACATATTCTTTTTTCTTTAATGTAAAAAGTAAAAAATCTATATAACTCCTCCGCCATTTTTTATTTTTCTTTTATCTTATTTATTTAAATATTATAATTATTTCTATGCATATTAAAAATATATATATACTCTAAATAAAAATATGCATATTAAAAATATATATGTACTCTGAATAAAAATAATCAAATAAAACTATTACAATAAATTTTGACTTTTATATTTGATTAATTTATTAAAATTATTTAACTAATTATTTTAAAATATGTATATTAGACCACTACTTGATACTTTCTGATAACAGTCCCCAGGGAAGGGTTAAAAACAGAACGTCAACATGAAATAAAATACTAGTATACACCAAAAAAAAAAACATGAAGCAAATACTAAGTATAATAATATAGGTTATTTCAAAAAAAAAAAGTATAATAATGTAAATTCTTCTATTTCTGCATTTCAAAAAAAAAAATCTTTTGTTTCCATCATTTTGTTTTGAATTATTAGGAAAGAACTCAGTCTACAGTCATGTGCAGAAAAAGATACAAGTCAATTAGCAGATCATATTAGGATAGGATTTAATTTTTTTTTTTAAATATCTATATAGTTAAGCAAATGGTTTTATTAAATAATAATTAGAGAAAAACTTAGCGTGATGATGTCAACTATATTCGAGCCAACAGACGAAAATCATAATTAGTTTGTAGAAATTCGAGGATTCTATAACCTGTGGAGCATGATTTGTAGTCCATGTTTTGGGCACATTGTGATCGGGGGAGTATAGAGGTGAATGGACATAAGTTGGTGATAGTGAAAACCTGTAACTTTGCAGAAACATTGAGAGTGCAATCTTAGTCTCAGTAACTGCGAAATCTTCGAGGTCCCAAACTAAATGGAAGATAGGCGCCGCTATGTTGTTGTTTGTAGCCTTAGCTACACCTGCTACAAATCTCTCTGGCTTGCACTGGTATACATCTTCTCCTCATATTTGAGGATCCTGGTGAATTGCAAGAACTGGAATTTCCACTCTAATATTTCCAGGAAGAATTAATTAATTTCCCCAATCTGACTTCACTCTGAACCACTCTCCGGAGAGTTAAGACCGAAGGATATAACCGCTGAGTTTCATTGATAATCATCATGCTCATCTACATTGGAGAAAGAGAAAATTAGGACGTAATTAAGCTGAAATAAAAAATGGTTTGAGTCTTGAATTGAAGCACAAACAAAATACAAACACTTTTATTATTTTTTTCCAGAATTTTGCATATATATCGCCTTTACTACTTTTTTTTTTTTGGAATAACTAAGATACCAGGGGAGGGAGACCGAACCCATTATTTCAACTTTATAATATCATTATCTGAATCATTAGATTATAAAAGGAGAACACCTTTATTATGTTATTGATATGTATTTTGAATATTTAATATCTTAAAGTGTATACTCAACTAATGAGGATTATATTAATCATTCAACAGTTGTTATGTCCATATTTTGACACGAATTAGTAATTAGGGTCTAATATATTTATTGTAAATTATTTGTCATACATATGAAATTAGGATTGCACAATAATAATATATTAATGCTTTCATCATTAATTTTTTTAGTGACTTTGTACTAAAATCTAAATAATAACATGAGGGTAAATTGTATTAGAACTTATCAAATTTTATATTAAATTTCATTTTGATTCAATAACTTAGTTTGTATTTTTTTATTATAAAACATTAATTTTAATTATATAGAGAAGTAACTCAAAATAATTATGACTAATTTACTGGAAGTTGTACCATAAATCTTGATTCAAGAATGGAAGTGTGGAAATATAGTGGGGGAACGACAGGCGATGTGATAATTCAACAGATGAATTTATAAGAAGTGCCTTTTAATCCTGCTGACCTTAACATGGAATGTATGCGAATTGGAGTCCGCCGTACTTGGTTAAAGAACTTGATCAGAAATGAAAGAAAGAACAAAAAAAAAAAAATGCTGCTTGAAAGATAAATTAATTATCAACAATGTTTCCATAGTTTCAAAACAATGAACTATTGAAATTAGATGTTTAAACTTGTAAAATGTACATGTGCTAAATTTTTAATGGTCAAATATAAAAATATCTAAAATGTTTATAAGAGGTTATTAATTATTTGTACTTGTAATATTATATCTAATTAACATTATCCCTCGGGTCAGCAACATATATTTTAAGTATTTTAATCATATATACACACAAGAATCATATTTGAGAATAAAACCAATATTGATGAGTAGGATTATCTGTGACTTTAATCTTTCAGATTCCTAGCAAAAAATAAATTATTTGATTGGGAAGGAGTAGTTAGCTAACTTGTTTTTATAAGAATAACACAAGGCATGTTTAAATGATAAGATACGAAGTTAAATGAATTTAAATTTAGTATAAATAGGTTATATTTATTTAAAATATGAATATAATTAGGTTAAAATGAGTCAAACTCACCTCACCAATTCAAACACATATTAATTTGTCGAGTTAGTATATTAAAATAAATTATATAAAACATTAAGAAAATAACACATATAAAAATAAATACTAAATAAATATTATATAATGTTAATTTAATTTTAAATGAATAAAATTAAATTATTAAATATAATAAAATTTATCTATCTGTAATAAAATTATATATCTTTGGGGTAAATTACTAGTAATTGTGTTAATAGAACTATATAGTTTTGCTATAAACTAATACTATTATTAACAAAATTTAGAATTTAAATTAGCATTCGTATTAAGTATTAATACTAATTAAAAATAATTTAAATACTAAACAAAAATTATGCAATGTTTAATTTAGTAATAAGTAAATAAGCATAATGAAAATATTGAAATTATATAATGTGTGGTGTAAATTAGTATTAATACATCGCAGCTACATGATGTTAGTAAATGTTGTTTTACCTTATCTTGTGTACTGTTATCATTCTTGTCATACTTGTCTAGTTATAGAGGTTATGTAGAACTCTAGCTCTTCTAGTTCTTCATGTATGTTAACGTATTAATACTTTGTAATCTTCATTCTACAATACATGAATATACAGTTATATTCATCAGCAAATGTTGCTACTACACACCATAGCTTTGTTATAAAGCTCAATTCGAAATATTTCTTGGCTTGGAAAATACAATTTCTGCCTTTACTAAATTATCATTCCATGACCGGACTTGTCTATGGCTCTTCTCTAGCACCAGCAATCACCATTCTCTCTACCACCGATCCTAACCAACAAGTTCCTAACCCAGCCTTTGTTACTTGGTTTCAAAAGAACCAATTACTCTTATCATGGTTGTTGTCCTCTCTCACTAAGGAAGTATACCCATACATTATTGGCCTCACATCTTCATATGTTGTCTGCAATGCCTTGGCTAATGTGTTTTGTGCTGTTTCACAAAACAGACAACTACAATTACACATTCAACTTCAGCAACTTAAGAAAAATGATATGTCTATTTCTTCCTACCTTCATCAAGCCAAGAGCCTTACCGATGAGCTAGCCGCAACAGGTCGTCCAATCTCCACAATTGAGTTTAATGCGATCATATATCACAATTTAGGCGCTGATTTTCATCCATTGATTTCTACCCTGAATATGCGCTCGGAACCTATGTCGTTCCAGGAATTACATAGCCATTTAATGGCTCATAAAATTCTGCTATAAAATTTCAATGCAGCCCCACAAGCACATGCTACATTTCGGCAATCAAACAGCATGCCTGGTCGCTCTTTTTCCTCAACGCAACCTATCAGATCCTTCACTAGGTCCTCGGTGTTCTCATCATCTGCTCGCCGCTCTTCTCCTTGCCAAATCTCTGGTTTAACAAACCACACTACAGAACGATGCAGGCACCGATACCAACACTGGCGCTTCACAAATTCTGTCCCTCATGTGAATGATTCTTGGCATGATGCTCATGGTGCTCATCGTTTTCATCAATCTCAATCGATTCCTTATATATAGTCCAGTGCTTCATCGCCTTACATCAATTGGACTCTTGACACAGGAGCAAGCCACCACATGACCCCAAATCCTACTGCAATTCACAATATTATGTCGTATCCAGGTATAGACCAAATAAGTTGGTAATGGACAAGGATTGCCAATTATGGCTTCAGGTAATGCCTTATTTCCATCGCTTGATTCTTCCCCTATGACACTAAAAAACATATTGCATGTCCCTGCCCTCATAAAATCTTTACTTTATGTACAAAAATTTACTCATGATAACTCATGTTTATTTGAATTTTGGCCCAATTATTTTCTTTTTAAGGATCAGAAGACCAGGGAAATCTTGTTGCAAGGACCGAGTGATGATGGATTGTATTGTCTTCCTTCATCATCAAAATAAACATTTGTTGCTACCTCTACATCTTTTGCAGATTGGCATGCTAGATTGGGGCATCCACATGCTTCCAGTGTGTCTTCAATAATTGCCAAAAATAATTTAGATTGTTCTAGTCCTTTGTCTATGTGTTCTTCTTGTAAGCTAGGAAAAATGGCATGCATGCCATTAGCTATAGTAGAACATACTAATCAGTCTCCTTGTGACATTATTTATTCAGATGTTTGTGGTCCTGTCCCTGTTCTTTCTAATTTAGGTTTTTCATGTTTTGTTATGTTTGTTGATGACTACACTCGTTTCACATGGATCTATTTTCTCAAACATAAAGGTAAGGTTTTTCCAATGTTCAAAGAATTTGAATCACTAGTGTCACGCCAATTTAATTAAAAAATTAAGGCATTTCATTCAGATTGGGGTGGTGAGCATCAAAAACTGAATTCATATTTTAAACAAAATGGCATTGTTCATCGAATTGCATGTCCTTATACTCATGAACAAAATGGAATTTTAGAACAAAAAATTCGCCATATTGTGGATAATGGTCTCACTCTTTTAGCACATGCTAATATTCCATTCAGATTTTGGCCTTATGCTTTTCAAACTAGTGTTCAATTGATAAATTACATGCCCAACAAAGTTCTACAAAATTCATGTCCTTTTGAATTATTGTATAAAAAGCCACCCAAATATAAAGATTTAAAAATTTTTGGTTGTGCGGCTTATCCATGGTTAAGACCATATAACAAAAATAAATTTTCTTTTCGCACACAACAATGTGTTTATCTAGGTCATTCCCTTACTCATCATGGGCATTTGTGTTTAGATATTGATAAGGATCACATTTACATTGCCAGACATATTTCTTTTAATGAAACTTTATGGCATGCCCGTACCTTTACTCTAAGTATATTTGCATTCATTATGCATTGCATTTACATATATATATTGATTTAATTTAAGTATAAATTAGTATATATAGATATAGTTATAGAGGAAAGAGCTCAATTGTAGCAAATGATTGTCCTTGATTGAACAATTGAAAGCTTGAGGATTTATAGGTAATTTAGGCATTTCATTGAGGACTAAAAGGAATATTGTACATATTATTTAATTATCTTTTTTAGATATATCATCTTCCTACGTGACTTTGCAGCCATAGACAAGGAAAGAAAGGAAGAAAAAAAGAAAAAAAAAGAGAAACGAAGAGAAAACAAAAGAGAGAACAAAGGGACTGGTTGATTTCTCCAAGTTTAGGTTAGATTTTTAAATGAAATTGATGATATAAGGCAGGCTATAATATTCATTCTTAAGTCCTTCTCTAATTCTAATTGATTTGGTAAGTAATTTACTTGTTTTTGTGGATTTGAATTAGGGTCTCGGGTTCTAGATGTCTGGTTTTTTAGTCTCAGTGTTTCAATCATAAATTGAGTTAGAGATCTCCACATTAAGTTTTATTTGATTATATGGAAACTTTGAAGAGTTATCTAAACTTTTTATTCTTCTTATCTTGATCTGATTCGGCCTTTATGTTAGTAAAATAAGAGGAAACATTTTAATGATAAATCTGCATGAGAAATTGACATGATTGTGTTCAGTTGCCTATATCTTGCTCTATTGTTGTCCAAATGAGATGAAATTCTTAAAGAATTTATTATACATATAAATATAAGACTTATTTAAATTTTAGTTCAAAATTCCTTTTCTATAATTTCCAAAAAAATTTCAAAGTTAGTAAGTAAATTAGGTTTACAGAGTTCATGAGTTAAAACTAGTTTGGATACGTTTCATGTATCTTGAGCTAGGAAACTCTAAATTAAGTTTTGTTTGATTATAAGGAAACTTTAAGGAGTCCTTTAAAACTTTTTAGTTTTAAATGGGAGCTAATTCTTGCTTTATCATGGGTAATCGAGGTCATATTTTAAATTGCTCTGTCAGACAGGACTATTGAAATTGATTATGTTCAACTATCCTTAACCCCTTTAATAGTTGAGATATTAAAGTGAAATTTTTATTGAAGATACTAGACATATATATATGTGTCTGGTTAAAATTTTAAGTTAAAATTCCTTTTCTAAAGGTCAAAGTGATTTTTCTAATTTTTGCTTGAAAACAGCTATTTTAGAGTCAATGAAGCTAATTTGTATTATTAAGCTTAATTGCATTTTATGTAGATAATTTGGCGGCTGCATGCTTATTGTAGCATGTGGGATTATTATATTAATGATTTATAAATAAAATTGTATTTTTTGGGTGCTGGAAAAGGAAAGGAAGGTGCTGGTGCAAATTAAGCAAAATAGTGTATTGGTTGTATTTATTTTGGAAGCTATTTTGTGAGTGGATGTTCAAGCCCTTTTTACTCTTTTTGTAAAGCAATAAAATGAATATTTTGATGTTGTTTTATGAGCCTGAAATGATGTATTGAATTTGATTTAAATTAGTTTGTTGCTATGTGGTTTATGTGTGTATATTTTAAGCTTTAAAGGTTTCAAGTATACGAATTTAATGTGTTGTTTTTACATACTTTGCTTTGTAATCTGAATTGAGTTTATTTTAGTTACTTGAGATTAAAATGAGCTTATACTCAACCTGATTTCATTTCTTTAAATCATGGTGAAGATTATTGATTTTAAATGTTTATTGAACCATAAATATGATAATATTGTTTTGATTGATTATTTGGAGGAAATGGTATTCGATTTATGTATTACCACCCTAAATGAGATGTGTGAATGTGCTGAGCTGATATATGCACATTTGAAATTTTTGATGGTTGTTATTGCGCAATAAACAATATGGCACTTGATTGCAGGACGTTGAAGATAGAATGGTCATTCCGTGCTATTGTAGTGGAAGGGTTAGCCTTCAAGTGTGCGTAGAGAGTAAGTTTGTGATGGCCTGTATGTTATGGCCAGGTTGTGATGTTTATTATAGGGATGGTTAATACATGTGAAATGTTGTAATGATGATGAAATGTTGTGATGTTTTACTTCGCTATGTTTTACACAAGTTTGAAAGTGAGAAAAGATTTGATGTTTTAAGTGGATTATAATATGATTTTCAAAATACTTTATTATTAGCATTTGAGAAGTTAAATGTGTCTGGTTTAACCAAATTATTTTCTGCTTGATATATCTATTCATTGAGTATTTCTGTACTCATTTTACTATGTTTTAAAAATATTTTCAGATAGCAGGGCTTGATAGTTGGTGAACAGAGTTGAGTGAGTGTAAATAAAAGTTTCAGAATAAAGTTGGCCAACATCCTTGTCAATGAAGCTTTGTATTTTATTTTATTTTTAGTTTTATTTTTATAAGTGATGTAAAAGAGTATTTTTAAGTTAAACAATGGTGGCTAAGTTATAAGTAATATAACAGTTTAGAAATATGTTTTATATTATCTTAATAATGTTTTCACTAATGTGTTTCTAGTTATAAAGAGTAATATCATTTTAATTTTCTTTAAAATGATGATAAAATTTTCTATATTATCTGATTATTGTATGCATATTTTACTATTAATAAATACATACTATACTATTCATAAATAGTATTTTACAATTCATAAATACATGATATTTAAAAAAATTCTTAATCTTCAATTGTAATATGTGAACAAGACTAAGCTTTTAAAAGAGATTAATTTAAATTCTTTTTCCAAATATAATGATATTTATAATATATTTAAACTAAATTAAATAGTTTGTTAATGGTTAGTTTTAAATGTCCATTTCGGACTATATGAGACGAGGTATGACATTTATTTCCATTCAAACACTCTACTTCCTATCCTACCTCAACCTCATCCACTCTAAGAACTCCATGGATCACAATCTCTACATCATCTCTCAGTTCCTCACCAACGGGTACGTCCTCAACTTCTAATTCTTTATCTTTATCTAATTTACCTACTTATTCTTCCACTCCTTCTTCACCCAAAACTCTTTCCCCTCATCCTACTCCTACACCGTCCTTATCCCCATCACCCACAAATAACAATTCACATCAATCTCACCCAACCGAACCCTCCCCATCCAAACTAAATTTAGTGGTTGACCTTACTCAATATCCTATCTCTACCAACAACCCTACTCGCACCCACACCATGCAATTATGTCCATCCACACTCCATAAACACGGGCACACATTGCCTTCACCGAACCCACCAAACAAAATTACCTCATAACTGAACCAAACACATATCTCTAAGCCTCTAAGCATTAAGTATAGAATAATGTTATGTCTAAAGAAATAAATGCACTCCTTACTAATTCTACTTGGACTTTAGTTCCAAGACCTTCTCATGCTAATATTGTAGGTTGCAAGTGGATTTACAGAATTAAAAGAAAGTCCGATGGCAGTATTGAACGCTACAAGGCTCATTTGGTGGCTCAAGGTTTTACACAACAATCTGGTCTTGACTATAAGGACACTTTCAGTCTTATCATTAAGGCTACAATAATTCGCACAATTTTGGCAATTGCTACCATGCATCATTGGCTAATTTGTTAATTGGATGTGTCTAATGCCATTCTTTATGGGCATCTCTCAAAGACAATTTACATGGCACAACCTCCAGGTTTTCATGACTCTTCTCATCTTGACTATGTTTACAAACTTCAAAAATCATTATATGGTTTAAAGTAAGCACCTAGGGCATGGTTTCATCATCTTAGTTCACATTTGTTAACTTTGAATTTGATGGCATCCAAGAGCAATCATTCCTTGTTTATTTATCACAACGGGGCAGATGTTATTTTTTTTTGGTATATGTTGATGATTTAATAGTCACTGGTTTTAATCATTCTCTTATGTGTGATATGATTGCTGAACTCAAACAAGAATTTCCCATTCGTGATCTTGGTGATCTTCACTATTTTCTTGGCCTTGAAGTTCATTGACAGCCCACTGGCATTTTGGTTTCTCAACGCAAATATGTATGTGACTTACTTGACTGAACAAGCATGAAGGACTCAAAATCATGCTTTACTCCTCTTGCTACCAAGCCTCCTCTCACCAAAAATCATGGCAAGCCTATTTCCCAAGCCGAAGATTTCAGAAAAATAATCAGGGCACTACAATACATTACCATTACTAAACCGGGCATCGCTTATAGTGTTAACAAATTATGTCAATTCATGAACTCTTGAAAAGATTGTCACACTATCTACAAGGTACTAAATCTAAGGGTCTAGTATTTTCTCACTCTTCCACATTTGAGCTTTCTTGTTACACAGACAGTGACTAGGGTGGTGATGTTGATAATCGTCGATCCACAAGTGGTTATGGTATTTTTCTCGGCACCTCCTTGATTTCTTGGATGGCAAAAAAGCAACCTACAATTGCACGATCCTCTACAAAAAGTGAATATAAAGGCCATAACTCATGCTATTGCTGAACTAATATGGCTTCGGTCTCTTCTTGGCGAGCTTGGTTTTCCATATTCCAAATCAGTCCTGCATTGTGATAATATCAGTGTTATCTACCTCACCTTTAATCCCATTTTTCATGCTCGCACAAAACATATCGAGTTGGATTTTCATTTTGTTAGAGAACAAGTTGCAAATGGATCCATTCAGGTTCATTTTCTTCCTACTTAAGACCAATTGGCTAATTTGTTTACCAAACCACTATCCATCACTCAATTTCAAAGTCTATGCGTCAAATTCCCTCTTCGTGATGGTCATGGGCTTGTTGAGGGTGTTAATAAATATTGTTTTACCTTATCTTGTGTACTATTATCATTCTTGTTATACATGTCTAGTTATAGAGGTTATGTAGAACTCTAGCTCTTCTAGTTCTTCATGTATCTTAATGTATTAATACCTTGTAATCTTCATTTTAAAATACATGAATATACAGTTACATTCACACACCAATGACACTGTATTTCGAGTCATTTTATAAGTTATATGTAAGTTAGTAGATATCATTTGATATCTATTTGACTATTTTTTTGTTATTTTTGTAATCTGAAGAATTGTTTTTATGATCAAAATATAATACTTTACAAATTCTAATTATTGTAATAAATTGACCAATTGTCAATACTAACAAAAAAAATAAGAGAGGCATATTTTTATATTTTAAATTAATATTAGCACTGATATTAAGTAATTAAAAATTAAAATTATGAGGAAATATAAAATTATGTAAATATTGTATACTATTAATTTAGTATTAGATAGATACAATTTAAATTATAAATTATAATTTAATACTATGAAATTTTATTATAAAACTAAATTTGAAAACAAAATGACGTAAAAGTAATTGAAATCCTATAACTACAAAATTTATTTAGTTTAACTTTTAAATTATGTAGTTTTTGTTAGTATAATGATAAGTATTGCACAATGGAATATGAATAATATGTCACGAGCAAACTAAAAATTAAAAATAAAATATTTTGATTTTTTCAATTTTTTGCCTCAACACTTTTTTGGCGGATTGGTCAAATAAGAGGGTAAAAAAATCATTTCATTCGGCTCGCGATGTGAGGTATGCCATTATTAATATTATCTATTAGACAATATTTTATGGGAAAATAACAGTTCTTACTTATGTAGTAACCCAATAAATAACAGACAATTAAGATAGTGGTTTCTATTTTTTTCTTCTAATATTTTATTTTATTATTTTTCTAACCTAAGTAAATCTAACTAAGGTTAACTTTTCTCTTAGACTCAATCTCGGGCACATTTAACCTTTCCTTTTCTTTTTTTAATCTTTCTCTTAATCTCAGTATAGGAGTGAGCATCGTCGATTCAGTTCAAATTGAACCAAAAATTAATCAAATTAATAATTAAAAATATAAAAAATTTCAAATTAAAATCAAATTGAAAATATATCAAAATTAAATCGAACTGAATTAGTTTGATTTGGTTCGATTCGGTTCAGTCAATTAACTGATTTATCAATTTTATTTTTTAAAATAATTTCTAAAATTTTTATTTATCAATTTAATATTTTTTTTTGTAAAATTTATTCATTAATAATATAACTATAAATATTTTTTACTTATAATTTTAATATTTACACATATTTTTTTAAATTAATATATGTTATATAGTATTTTATTATACATAAATATTTTAATTTTCTGTCGGTTTCGATAGGTTAGATCTTAAAATTGAACTGAAAACTAAAAATTATATTTTACCATTAAATAAACCGAACCAACCGAAGTTTCACTTACTAACCGAACTGATAATCTAAAATGATTTAGTTCAGTTCTATTACTTTGGTTCAGTCAGATTTTGCACCCCTGTCTCAGTGTACCTTTAACCTTTTTTTTTTTTATTTGGCTGTCTTCTAATCTTATTTCCTTGTCTTTTGCACTCTGCATATTCTGTCTTTTTTTTCCTCTTTATCTCTTGGTTCTGCTCTTGTTCTTTGTCCTTTTCATTGAGTGGTAGTTTAGCAATATAGTATGAAGGAAAAAATTGAATTCTCTTTGAATGTCTTTATTTTTTCAATCAAACTATTTTTTAAGAAAAATAAAATTAGAAAAACTCAAAATAGAAGAAGAATTATAGAAATTTTTAATATTTTGTTGTAAAAGATGTAGGAAAAAAAAGATTGGAGTAAGAAAAAAAAAGAAATTTTCATTATCGTAAAACAAAAGAATATATATATAAAATTCTGGTCTCATTTTATATTCTTGGCCAACGCATATAACCAAGTTAGAAAGCTTTTTTCAATAGCAATAATAGTGCTGACAGTGAACATTAAGAGAGTAGAAGAGAAAGAGTATAAAAAAAAAAAAAAAAGGAAATGTTAAATGTATACGTTAGTGCGTCTGTCAGAAAAGTTAACCTTAGTTAGATTTACTTAAGTTAGAAAATTAATAAAATAAAATAAAATATTTGAAGAATAAAATAGAGAGTAGTTGTCTCTTATTTATTGGATTGGTATATATGTTAAGACATGTTGTAAGAAATTTCTTATTTTATATAACTAGTAAGGAAAATAATTTTTGTCACGGGTTGCGATACTACAGTACGATAGAACTTGTATCACATTTTATATCTAGTTTTAAAAATTTTTAATTAGATTATTTTAAAAAAAATTTACAAGTTTTTGATGTTTAAATTATTATACGACGGATTTATCAGTGTCCAACTTAAATTTTAGATTAAAATTTTTTTTGTTTTTTTCTATTTAATTATTAAAAAAATTTAAAAATTACTGATTTTTAAATCTTTACACGAAGAATTCATCAGTGTGCAACTTAGATTTTAAATTTCAAAAAATAAAATAAATTTCACCAATATACTACGAATTCATCCGTGTGTAATCTAAATTTTAAATTCAAATAAAAAAATAAAATTGAAAAAAAAATAAAATTGAAAAAAAAAGGATAAAATAGGCATAAAATTCACCTGCAACAGAAGATGTATGTCGCGAATTGTAACATATATCGTTGTCCAACTAGTAAATACATAAATAATAATGTTTAGAGTATGTGAAATTCTTTTTATATTCTTTTTTTTTTTTCATTTGCTTGGTCTTTATACACGAGAACATACATGCAATTTTAAAAAAAATGATTTTTACTGTACATAGATGTCACTTCTAATTTTATTTAAACCCTAAAGTCAATAACATTATGGTTTTTTCTTCAAAATAATAATAATAATAATAACAACATTATTGTGACACATGTTAAGGATGTCAAGCATACATTGTATGCATGTGACTAACACATAACATATTTATTGATATCAAATTTATTGCTCACAATTCCACATATGTAACACACATTACACACTAGCAAACACACAACTTCAAGCAGTTCACATCTTTCTTTATATTATACATATACAATGCGCTCGTCTTAATACAAGATATGAAAATTCTCTAAGCATGCGACGTTTAAGAACAACTGAGGACGACCTCCTGCTGACCCACCTGACACAATGCTAGTGTATCTGATGCAAATATTTCTTCTTTACTGACTAATTTCTTTTAATCCTGAAAAATAATGCAGAGGGGTGAGCCTGCAACTCAGTAAACGAACAATATAATATCCTATGAAAACATAACACATCAGCATATGATATTATCAATCACCAGTCCATTCCATGTTTAACCATACATTTATTCAATTATACATTTA